>JASDQU010108553.1:225175-239926 GCA_032191745.1 Picea mariana
TTCACAAACCTCTTCCATAGGAAGAATGGTATTATAGTGGAGAGGAAGAAGAGATATTGAACGAGGAATGTTCAGGGTCCGCTGGGCCAAGAGAAGAAAATACTGAAGAACCTCATCGAGAAGAGTCAAAAACTTCAGGAACTGTGCAGACTGTAGATGTAAGTACTATTACTCCTCCTATTGTTTTAGCAACATTAAATATCTTGAGTAGTCAGAGTCACCAGAGTGCACAGAGCACCATCACTAGCAGCCCAACATATACTCAGTCAGGAAATCTAGGAAGATCCATGGAAGACGAGATGAGGTTACCCACCTTTAGAGGAGATGGATCTAAATATCCTGATGAACATTGGTTTCTATGTGAAGTTGTATGGAGTATTAAGAATGTCACTGATGAAGCTGTTAAACGAGATCAGTTTAGTACTACTCTATGAGACCACGCATTGAGCTAGTACATGAAAATTTTCCAAGGTGTTGTACGTCAAATCCATTAAATGATATTAAATATTCCTTGATTATTGAGTTCAATAAACCCAAGTCAGAGTCATAATGCATTACGGAGCTAGAGGAAATCAAGCAGAAAGTAGCTGAACCTGTTTGGGAGTTTGATTAGAGGTTTAAGACCTTGATAGGCCGCCTGAGTTTTCAGATCCCAGATGAGTAAAACAAAGAGTGGTTCATTGTTTCCCTCCTACCACACATCAGAGTCCCTCTGATGTAGCATAATATCGCTTCGTAGGTTGAGGGACTGGAGATCTCTATGAAGATAGAATAATCCCCAGTGGGAGAATCCAGCTTAGGTATGAGTCAAATCTTGAGCCGGTTGACTAGTTTATCTCTGTAGGTTGAAGATATGAAAAACGACAAGGGAAAAGATAGAAGAGAATGCATTTGGTGCATTACATGCAAATCGGAAGGCCATGACAAAGAGAACTTTCCCTTATTCCATGATTACTTGGCATCTAGAGCTCTTAGCCTGTTAAAGCAAGTTACTCTACCTTGGTGCGAGGTATGTAGAAATAGGCATCGCCCTGGAAAATGCTATTACATGAAAAAATATGTTCAGACACCCAAAAATATGTATTGCACATTTTGTAATTCAGTAGGGCATCATGATTGGGATTGTAGGGCCTATGACCTCATGCATGAAAGGTCAAGGGATATATACAAAATTCAAGGCGAAGTACAGCAAGAAGGGAACACTACACAATATAATTCCCAAGGGAGAGGAAACTTTAACCCTCGTGGTGGATTCAGAGGAATAGGATGAGGAGGAGGCATGGGTCAAGGTCGAGGTCAAATCATTTGTTACAAATGCACACAGCCAGGACACTTGGAAATGGATTGTTAGAACCCTTGTACCAATTGCAGTTACTGCAACTCATTTGAGCATGTTATTGAAGATTGTCCTGCGCTGTTAGCCAAACTTCAAGAAAGATGAGGAGGAAACCAACAAGTACAAATCATCTCAATAGAACCTCACAGAGAGGATCCCAGATTCGTTTTAATCACTAGAGGAGGCTTTGTTACAGGAGAATACAAAATGACCCCGAGAAAAAGCACAGAAGAACCAGAAGTCAGAAAAGATGCAGATAAGACACAAGGGTTTGATGTAAGAAAAGAAAAACAGACATTTGTGGAAGCGAGAAAAGAATTTGGGAGAGATCAGGCTTCCTCATCAAGGACATGACCCAAAATAAGAGAATATGGAATGCCTCTAGCATTTGATCAGTTCGCTTCACCCAGAGAAGGAAACGAGGTAAGTAAGCTTATGGAATTCTTGTGCACTTGCATTAATTTGATTAAGGATGAAAGCGTTGTATAAGAGATACATAATTTAATCAGAAATTATGATCTAGGATAGGTAGATCCCTTCTTTAATAGATCGATACACCAAGTATCTAAAAAGAAAAGGACAAATAAGGAGCTGCATCTGAATGATCAAATTGGAGAGTATGATATAGACTATGTATTCCTTGACCTAGGGTCGGAGGTCAATGTCATGATGAAGAAGACCTAGGCACAGATGGGAAAAACTAAGTTGATTTATTCCCCTATCATGCTCAGGATGGATAATCAACAAGTTGTGAGCCCCTTTGGAAGACTGGAACATGTCCTTGTGGACATCGACGAGGTCAGAACATTTTTGGACTTCGAGGTGATTGAGATAGTAGATGATAGATGCCCTTATCCCATGCTATTAGGAATTGATTAGGATTTCAACAATTCTACCATTGTTGACTTGAAGAAAAGGAGAATGATGTTTGAAGGTGATGGCCTTAGGGTCATCGCACCTTTGGATTCAAATGAAGGTCGCATATACATAGATCCCATTAGAGACGAAGACCTCGCATATGAGTTGGATAATATATACAAATTGACAGCAAGACAACAGGATTACATTAATCCTACATCAGATGGAGATTTAAGTTGGCAAAGTGACAAAGCATGTTCATCTGACTCAGAAGAAGCATTGGATAACTGGTAGAACAAAATGTATGAAGTATCTGCAAGGATATGTGCTAGATTAACCAAAGAAGTTCATTGGATTGGCACAATAGTAAGTAAATTTCCCACCTTTGATGGTTTAAATCATTTAGAATATTTCTTGTTTGAATTTGAATAAATTATACCAATACAACAAAGTTTGTTGGCACAAGATGAGGCCTTGAAAGAAACTCCAACAAGATAGTGGGGAACACACAAAAACAACATTACAGACTGGGTACAATGTCACACTTTGATGATAGTGCATTTCTCAAAACAAGTGGAAGGTTGCGAAGTTAGATACACAGGTCGAAGTTGTCCGAAGGACAATGTGAGAAGTTGGAAGGAAACCTGGAGCAGAATTGCTCAAGAGAAGTGGGTGCACAAATTCATTAACAGACTGGACACAACCCCTATCAACTGGTATCTTCAAGAAAAATTGTGCCTCATCACTCCAGATTGGGAAGGTATGACTCAAAACTTTGTAGATACATTTTTATTTGAAATCCAATATCCTACAGTGGATCAAGTGTTAGAGATTGTAAAACAGAGAGTCTTTGAGGAGGCACCTAGCCCCCCCTTGGAGAAAGAAGAGGATGAATGGACTGTGCCTCTTCATAAATTGCAAGCCTGTTACAATATCAATACTAATGAAGATGATGATCCTAGGAATGTGAACATCGTGGAAAAAGAAGGACAGAGAGATGTAGAAGGACTAGGAGTTGAGCTACCTTTTCTTGGACAGCCAATTGAAATCAAGAAAATCAACATCAGAACAAAACAAGCTCCGAAGCTTGCAATAATTGCAGCCTTTACAGATATGGATGACACTGGCGATGTTCAAGAGAGGTTTACGCAGTTGGTTAAACTCGAGGAAGACAGATTTATTGTAGTTTTCCATCAGCAGGTTCAGAAGGAAAGAGAAAAGGCCTACCACGATAGACACATCAAGAAGAAAACATCCAAGCAAGGAGATCTGGTATTGGTATATGACAGCAAGTTCATGAAGCATCCAGGGAAGTTCAAAACACATTGGTTGGGGCAATATGAGGTTTTCTATGTTATGGAAGGAGGAGATGCACAGCTGAAGATTGTGAATGGAGAATGGAAGGAAGGATTGGTGAAGAAATTGTACTATGACAACCAGTTTCCTCACAACTCTCGATAAAAACAGAAGGAGAAGGGTCTAGGTACCAGGTGCAGTTGAAACTGGGTACCAGACACATAAAAGACAGTCTCCACACAATGGGGAGAAATAGAGCCGAAAGAACAGACTACTTTGCACAGTCTATTGTTGAAGAAAAATAGAAGGTTCATATCAGAGTGCCTTGGGACAAGTCACAGGTGAGTTTTGGGGCATGTTGGCCCTTGGCTCCAGAAGAAAGAGAATATTAAAGTAGAATAGATGAAATGTGAACTGCATGGAAGACACAGTGACTAATACTGGGTCGAAGTGAGAAAAAGAGTAGAAAAGATGGAGCGAAGTAAGAGAAAGAAAGCCGTTGGATGTGGAGATCTAGGATGACAGATCAGAAAGGAGGAAGGATCATGGACAACTCATCAGGTGGAAAAATCCATCGTCGGTGCTTTGGAACACCTCGCAGGAAGGAAGGAAAGATAGGCTGGTGAAGCCCTGAAAACGTAGGTCAAGTTGACCTAGGGTTTTAGGCACCTAGGGTTTTGGTATCTAGGGTTTTGACACTTAGGTTTCGGCCTAAGGTTGTCAATGAGCTATTGTAATGAATAAATAAGAACCTAGATGGGAGAAGAGGGGTTTGTCGTTGTAATTGTTGGTTGTTTTCGTTGAAATAGAGGAGAGAGAGAGGAGTGCTATGTGTGAGAGAACTTGGGTATTATAAGATCTTCAGCTGGGTGGGAAGATCAACCCTACATCTGGATGTGAAGGGAAGGGAGGATGCGATAAAGAGAGAAAGAGAGAAGATATGTAAGCTAAGAGCACAGATAGGACTATAAGATTAGACCTAATATATTATAAGGAACAGTTTTGTGGACGTAGCCATAGGGAGAGGGTGAACCACGTACACATTTTGTTGTGTGTGATTGATGTTGTGTTCTTTTTCCTCTTTTATATACTATTATTTTATTACTATGTTATATTAAAGACATAGCTGCGCAGGTAGGATAATGCATGGTAAGAATAACTAGGTTGATGTGTGTTGTTGTTATATTGGATCCACTTTGTATTTCCTCTGGTTGTGGACACCTGTGTCTTGCAACCCCCTATAGCTACTTTGGGTGAGACTTCATATGCCTCGCAGGTGTTTCCAAAAGGGACAGTAATTTGGGCTTTTTGGTGCGCTCTTGGAGCTGAACCCTGGGTTTGCCCCTGTGCCAACAGACACGATCCCAAGGAAATTGTCAAAGAGAATCTTCATAGCATGAGATTCCCTTACAAATACACCACTAATTTTTGGGAAGAAGAAGGAGTACATCAAAATGCTAGAACGTATGATGAGGTTATTTTTAGTACGTGGGGTAAACAAAGAGGCAGGACTACAGATGAAGAAGTTGAAAGAGATGTGTCTAGAAAATATGCAGAAAGAGATGAAGCTAAGAGATCTTCCCCCATCTGCCTCTCAACCCATTCAGGTTCTGCAGAAGAAGAATAAGAAGAAGCACCAACCAAAAAAAAGAGGAGGGATAAAGAGAAAGTGTTGAATAAGAAAAATGATTCTAAAAAGAAGAAAAAGTTGGAAGCTGACAAAGAAAAGGCTATTGTTATAGCCCTAAAATTCCCTACTCTTGCATACATGACATTGTCCCTCTTACTTGCATAAATTTCCAAATCATTGAAGAGAAGCTCTACTTTAAAAACCAATTTTTAGAGCATGTACTCACCCTGCACCACTACAGTCCACGTACATATGCTTGTTGCATGATATACATCCCGCATACATATGCTTGTTGCACAATACACATCTTGCGTATACCTCCAAAAGCTGCAAAAATTTAAAAGTTGTAAGGAATTCGGTGGAATTCACGGGCTATTGGAGGTTTCTCAACTAATTCACTTTCTATAGATCATCCCCCAACCGAATAACCATCCTTTTTTCATATAAAAAGAGTTTTTGGGGTCTCATTTCACAGCTAAGCATAAGAACAATGAAAATCTGCCCAATTTCACTTCCTTTCCTTTCCCAAGCATTTGCTACCTTTTGTGAGTTACTGCCTCACTGTTCCCTCTTCAGCCCCTTTTCTAACCTTCAATCCATTCCCTTCATTTGAGGTGATTAGTAGATTGAGAGAAGAGGCATATTGAAGGTGCACTTGGAGCATTGTAAAGAGGAGCCTGGACCAGGCTCATGGAAAAGTGGTCGACAAGGATTGTAAGCTTCAATCTTTGTCTAATGAATAAAATAATCTCTTTTCCATGTCCCAAATAATGATGTTTTGTGTCTTTTCTTTGATTTATACATAACATTTGATATCTAAAACTAATTTATCAATATAAATATCATACTTCTAGCCCTTATTTTCCTAGTCTTGGATGCAGGTCATCTGTGGGAGGAGACTTGCAGTCTTTGGAACTACAGAGCTTGAGGACATCATCACCAGACGTGGGATAAAAGGTATAGTTATAGATTTTCTCTTCTACAGCTTTTTGTTCATTTATTTTGGTATGTTTGAGGTAGAGTAGAAACTAGATTGAATTTTAGACGGTCAATTTCTATGTCTATATCTTAAACCCTGGTAAAGTTATAGGGGGATTTTCCCACTAGCAGAATTGGCAACCATATTGGGGATCTCTATAGGGTTTTTAGGGAGGTTTTTGGGTTGTTTATTTGTTTTTTGTTTTCCTTTCGAGTTCCATTCAATTTTACTGAGTATTTTTAGGGTTTCTAGTCACCTGCAAGGTATAAACTATCTTTTTGTGACCTGTAAGTTTTCCTTCTCTTTTTATTTTTGAAAATTCCTAGAGGTGTACACACCCTGTTTTGGGTCAGCCTGCATACATACATGCTCTGCACAATAGACAACCCACATACATACACATGTTGTTGATGCAATAGCCCATGTCTCTGTTTGATGAAAGTATTTTTTAATAAAAAGAGATTTTGTCTCTTTCTTGATAGAATTTTAGACTTCTCAGGACTTTCTTGAATCATTCAGAGTCTATGTATGTAGCCACAGCTTGGGTTTATGTTCCAGTTTACTTGTTCCTTAGTCTTCTTGTTTTTTCCCTAAAAGGTTTAGAGCGAGTTGTCAAGTTTTAGATCTACCTTTTTATTTCTTGATTGAATCCCTACAATTTGTAGTGGGCTTAGGGTCTTTATCAGTATTGTTTTCAACTTTCTCTTTGTCCCTGTTTCTTGCTTTGAAAAAACAAAGAAAAGTTCCTTCTTCAGTTTTTTTTTCTTGTTAAAGCAATTCGAAAAATAAAATAAAAAAAATTGTTTTCTTGCATTTAGTTTGGTAAAGTAGTCAAGGTTGTTATTTACAAAAGAAAAAAAGAGTCTTCATTTCAAAGCTCTTTTCGATTTCCTGAAATATAAGTAGTTTGTAGTCAAACAAAAGCAAGTTTTAGGATTTCTTCATTTATAAGATCTTGAAATATCAATTAGAAAAGTTGAATTTACAAAGAGTTGTTTACAAGCATTTCTTTAATTTTGAAGTATCTTTTTCTTTCAAATACTTTAAAGTTCTCTTCATTATTCCTCTCTTCATAAAACCATCAGTTGCACTACCACACCCTTTCTATAAATCAAGCCTTAAAACTAATGCTTAGCCTAAAAGATATTAGACCTTTTGTTTGTAGGGTTCACCGACTAGTTTAGGGTTTTAGGGCCCTGAATTAGGTGTGAAGAGGAAAATCTTCAAAGCCATTTTAAAACAAACATTGGAATCTACGATAGGGAGTGTCTTAAGTCCAAAATCATAATAGTTAGTTTGGACCCCCCTCTAACACAGGGGATAAACATGAGGTCACATGAGGAAAGGTAGAGGAGATAACCCCTCCAAAGTCAGACTAAACGTAGTTTGGATTGTATATTACGGGTCTTTCTTCGAAACAATATCGATCACATTTGCCTACGAAGCTTTGTGGACCTCAAATCTGTTTGATATCCTCAGTTGTCTTCCAAACCAATTTCCTTCGGCATCCTTGAAGGGATTCAGACTTGTTATCCTACTGATTACAATCTGCCTGACTGTCCACTGTACCCTCCTGGTGACTGACTGCGATTTGGCAACCTAGTTTCCCATATTTTACAGAATTACACAGGTGACAGCGGGGGTTTACCGCAGTACCTAGGGTGGACGTCAGATAACACTTCGTAGAGTATACTCGAAAGGTTCTTCCATGTTGGAGTTGCACTTACACCAGTTAGTTTCTCTAGTGTCGATTGACGTAACTGTCCTTACCACTAGTTAGTCAACTACTTGATTTATCTTTAGGAAACTTTTAGTGTGTGCTCTGTGCTCCCTAGTTTTCCATAGTGATTTAACCAGTCATTACTTTGGGTCTCTAACCTAAGGTGGTAGACCGATTACTCCATTGGTCATGAGGACTCTTTGGTCTTCTTATTAGAAACATGGAGCCACCTCTTTATAGGTGTTGGTTTTTATACCACTGGTTCATGAGAGTCAGTGTGTGATACTTTTATGGACTTGAATGATTCTGCAAGGGGAGAACCTTTTCATAAAATCTTCATGGCTAAAGTTATTGATGATACCAACCAAGGAACCCCTTCCCAAGGGGATTCTTTTTCTTTTCCTTTCTTTGGAAACGTTGGTGCCCTTTTGATGGCCACTTTGTACATTCCTGGGTTGAATGTGGGACTACCGGTTTGGTTGGGTACCATTCCAAATGTCCCAAATACTCTTGATGCTTATCAATTAAGAACCTTATGTCATGGGCATCATGTTGATGTTCCTTTGTCAGAAAATTATTCTCCTCCTCCTTCTTCCTTCCCTGGTGAAAGTATAGCTACTAGTAACCGCAAGTCTAAATGAAATAGAAATAGGAAGAATAGGCATAAGAAGTCACCAACCTCTACGAGTCATGTTGGAGATAGGTTGTCAACCTCTGCAAGTCATGTTGAAGACCACCACCAAACCTCTGCAAGTCATGCTAGGGGTAAACAACCAACCTCTGTGAGTCATGTTGGAGATTGGTCATCAACCTATGAAATTCATGTTGAAGACCAACACCCAAACTTTGCAAGTCATGCTGGGGGAAAACAACCAATATCTGCTAGTCATGTTGGAGAGTTGTCAACAACCTATGCGAGTCATGTTAGGGACAATCTCGCAGCCCCTGTAAGTCATGCTAGGGGAAAACGTTCAGTCACTACTAGTCATACTGGTAATAGGTCTGTAGCCTCTATGAGTCATGTTATTGGCCAATCACCAACCTCTGCAAGTCATGTTGGAGATGAGAAACCAACCATTGCTAGTCATGATGGGGGCATTGATTCTATTGAGAAACCTAGAAAGATAAGACGTAAGTATAATTTCACTTGTAATATTTACAAGGGAGATCACCTTACTCATTTATGACATGGCCTTACATAGGTACAAATATTGTGGTCCATGTCTATAAGCTCTTCTGATTCTGAGGTTTTCTCACAACCTATTCAACCAGTGGTTGAGAAAGTGGTTGTGTCAATGCAATCTTCGGCCGATCCCACTTCCGTTTTGGGGGTTGATGCACCTTTATACCATGTTGTCCCACAACCTATTAAGCCATTGGTCAAGAAATTTGTCACGCCGATGCAATTTTCGGCTGATCCCACTCTTCTCTTGGAGAGTGTCGATTCTACCAAAGTGGTCACGCCGATGCAATATTCGGTTGATCCCACTCTTATATTGGGGAGTGATGTGTCTACCAACTATGTTCTTAGCATTTCTAGCTCAGTACTTTCATAACAAGGGGGCAACCTTTTCACTTCGAGAACACCCCTCGAATTCCTAGGATGGTTTCCTTTGATTGGATTGACCTTGTTGAGCCTCATCTTCCTTCTTCTGCACCCTTTCAAATAATGGTTGAAGTTAATTCAAATAAAATTTACCAATGTATTGTAGATGAAGGAGCCTCCGTAAGTATTTTATCCTCCTCAACTTGGAAATATTTGGGTTCTCTCGAGCTTGTGTCTACATTGCATGAGTTGTTGGCTTTTGACAGACGTCCTAGTGAATATTTGGGGATTCTTCCTCAATTGCCTATCTCATTAGGTGGGAAGACTATCCTTGTCAATGTTATAGTGGTGAAAGTATCATTTGATAGAGGTGGATATTGGTGTCCACCCAACTTTTCCAACTCACTCAAAATATTTTTCAGGCAATTTTGGCAATTTACTATTTTTAGCAGTTTTTAATTTATGGGGCCATTTTGAGGGCCTAAATGAAGATTTTTCAGGATTGAGCTTCTCAATTATGGCCAAAGTCTCTAATAAAGACCCCAAAATGAATCTCCTCTAAGATACCTTTCCAACTAGCTATCATGCACCTAAAACGAAGATCGTATGCAAAAGTTACGACCCTGAAAAGTTGATGTACTAACTTACCCAAATAGGGCCCACATGACTTTTGACGCTTCATCTCCTAGGGTTAGTTTTTTGGATGTCTAGGGATTTTGACATTCCTATTTATTTTGAAAATTCCTTTAGAGCCTCATTGTAATAATCTTCTTGCGAATGAGCAAAGTCATCACATCTCTACTCATAGATAAGCCGCCACCATTCCAGCAAGCTTGTTTTCCGCTGCATTTTACAGTTTTAGCTTATTTCCTTATTGAATAGAAAACCAATTTTATTGTATCTCTGTTATTCTGTGTTAAGCATATTTTAATAATTTTTATGCATTTTGTTCTACTAATAAAATCCGTATCAGTGGTATCATATCGGTCTTCTCCTTGTCGTCTTAATGAATGTCCCCAATGAGGTCAGGGTACAAAGAATTGGGTCTCGAGCTTGTTTCTCTTGAGGACAAAAGCTCTCGCACACCCAAGCGACCTCTCATGACAAGAGAAAATAAAAATGATGGGATAGTATATCCTTTCAAAATGTTGTTTGAGGATTCCCTCATGCAACAGAGGAACGAGATGATGGATAGTTTCTCGCAAATCCTTCAGTGGCTACCAACAGGTGATGCATCTTCCTCGAGCAGAGGCACCACCCCATTCAAGGTACAAATAAACTTTGATATTCCTATATTTGAAGGTCAGATAGACACAAATTTTGTAGACAAGTGTTTGAATCTACTATAAGGGTATTTTTCTATCCATAACTTTTCGAATAGAGAAAAGATTACTTTTTCAATCCTCAAAGTCATTCTCGATGTCAAAGATTGGTGGGAAACTTTTTATGAGCAAAAGGAAATAGAGGAACCCTCATTATTTACAGTCAAGGCCACCTGGGGATCCTTCAGGGGTGTTATTAAGGAACAATACTACCCTATCGGAAGTTATGACGACTTGTATACCAAATGGATCACACTGCAGCAAGAACAAGACCAAACAGTGCCAGAGTTCACAAATATCTTCCATACCTTGCGCACCAAGATGGGTATCAAATATTCAGAGAGACATATGGTGATAAAGTATCCTGGTGCTCTGTATAGATACATCTATACCGAAATGGAAATTATAGACATCTCATCCTTGGGGGCGGCCTACCGATATGTCGTCAAAATTGCGAAAAAGCTCAAACAAAAGATGCGACAATTTGGGCATGGGAACCCCTCACAAAAAAATCCAGGAAAGGGCGGCCCCAAACCACAGAACAAAGGACATAGAAAATATGGATAGTATTAGGAAAACAAATCCAAGCCTCAAGAAAATAAGGACATCATAAAGAGAAAGAAAGATACTCGGAAGTGGTGCGACTTCCATAAAAGTCCTTGGCATAACACTATTGACTACCACTCAAAGAAGTCACTAGTGGCTGAAGTAAAAACCTCTAAATTAGATGTGGGTTTTGACTCTAAGTCAGAACCAGAAAGGGGAAGATGGATCATTGATGCAGAACCTAGTTCCACCATTTCTACCACCAAGCTCCAGCCTTGTGAACCAGACGATCCAGAAGAATGTGAACGCCTCTTCCATTCACAAATGTGGGTAAAAGGCACCCCGCTACACTTCATCATTGATAGCAGTATCCAAAAGAACCTTATCTCAGCAGAGGTCATCAAGAATCTATCCCTATTCACAACTCCGCACCCACAACCCTTTACCATTGGATGGCTCCAACAAGGAAGCGATCTCTGCATCAGCCAACAGTGCCAACTATCATATGACATCAAGCCCTTCAAAGACAAGGCATTGTGTGATGTTTCTCCTCTCGAAGTTTGTAATGTTCTTTTGGTCCAACCTTATTTATGTAAATTTCATGTTGTATATCAGTATAGGCCTCGTAGTGTTATTATTACTTTGAATAGAAAATTGTATAGGATACCCAAGGCAGTCCCTCCTAGTGTTATTTCCTTCAGATTTGCCAAGCAATGTAGGAAGTTCATCTCTCATACTGGGAAATTTTTATTCTTTGTGATTCGCTCTCAAAGTGAGTTAAATATCGTAGTCACATAGAGGGCCTCTATAGCCAATCTCTCCATAAAACAAAAGCAAGTGGATAAGGTCGTGGAAGAATAATCAGATATCTTCTCCTCTCCTACCGGGGTACCTCTGCACTTCTAGGTCAAGAATCCCATCGATCTTACCTCAGGGGCACCACTACCCAATGGGACAGTATACCATCATCCTCTGTTATAAAATGAGGATGTCAAGAGGCATATGCAAGAACTACTCCACAAGGGGCAGATACATCCCATCTCCTCACCTTGTGGGAGCCCAATCCTACTGGTGTAGAATAAGGTGGGACCTGGTGACTATGCATTCATTACCAGGCCCTGAATAAAATCACAGTCTGAAATGAGTACCTGATTCCCTGAATCGATGACCTCCTTGATCAGCTCACGGAGGCCAAATACTTCAGTAAGATTAATTTTAAGTCTGGCTACCACCAGGTTCCAATAGAACATATAAATGTATGTAAGACCTTCTTCAAGTCAAGAGAAGGTATTTTTGAATGGTTGGTCATGCCCTTTGGTTTGACAAATCCTCCAACAACTTTTATGAGGATGATGGATGATATCCTATGACCGTTCACCAATAATTTTGTAGTGGTTTATCTGGATGACATCCATATCTACAACAAGACTTGGGAGGAGCACTTGCAACATATTTAGCAAGCTCTGCACACCCTGCGGAAGCACAAACTACATGAAAACTTGGAAAAATGCTCTTTCAGCATGGACAAGGTCCATAACTTAGCCTACATAATTGATCGAAATGGTGTGCATGTGGATCCAACCAAGATCCAGGTCATCTGTGACTAGCCAGCCCCAACCACATTCACTGAACTTCAAAGCTTCTTCGGCCTCGCCAATTTCTATCACAGGTTCGTGTTGTGATTCTCTCATATCACATGGGCCCTCAGCCAAGTAACCAATGGTGGCAGTAAGGAAAAATTTTTGTGGGGCCTGTCCTAACAACAAGCCTTTGATGACTTGAAGAAATGTTTGTGTTCATCCCCAGTACTTTCATTAACGGACCTACAAAATCCTTTTGAGATCGAGACAGATGCTTTGGACTATGTCGTGGGCATCATTCTCACTCAACACGACCACCGTGTGGCATATCATAGTGAGACACTATTAGATGTTGTCTGTAAGTACCCTACTTACGACAAAGAAACATACTCCATTGTGCAAGACTACCACCAGTGGAGACATTACATTCTTGGCAAGGGGACATTCATCCACACTGATCACAAGAAACTAAAAATCATGCAGACCCAAGGAAAATTTTAGAATGACCACCATCAGAAGTGGTCCACATACTTACAATAGTTCCACCTTAACATCAAGTATAAAATAACAAGTACCAATCGAGTTTCTAATTTCCTCAGCCAACCTCCAGTCATGGCACTCACCATGATGCTAGACTCTTGTGGCCACAATACCTCGGGATGGCCCCACCTCTATGAGACAAACCCTGAGTTCTCCACCACCTACCAAATGTTGGGCGCCAACTCAATGGTCACTAATTTCCATCTTCAAGATGGGTTGTTGTGTAATCTAGGCCATCTTTGTGTTCCATCAAGTGAGAGTGAGAAGATGATTTGGAAAGCTCACTACAGTCGGGTGGCAGGAGACTTTGGAATCGAAAAGACAGTGGTAGTGTTGTAGAATCATTTTTATTGGTTGAAACTTCGACATGATGTCGGCAAGTATATCAAGTCCTGCATTATTGCCAAACTAACCACTAAGAAACAGGGCCTATACACCCCTCTGTCTACTCCTGACAGCTCATGGGAATCCATCTCAATGTACAACATGTTGGGCCTCTCATACACCAAGAGGGGAAATGACTATGTTTTTGTGGTTGTTGATCACTTTTCCAAGATGACGATTCTATCCATCTGCAAGAAGAAAATCACAAAATAAGCCACTACCAATCTCTTCTTTGAATGAGTATGGGTACATTTTTGGATCCCATAAACCATTTTCTTTGACTGTGACAGTCGATTCCTCAGCAAATTATGGTCAAGCCTCTGGTCACTGCTAGATACCAAGCTCACCAAATCCACTACCTTCCACCCCCAGACAGATGGCCAAACTGAGGTCATCAATCAGATGATCGTACATATCCTGTGCATGTACAATTCAAAACACCCCTACACATGGGATGAGAGTATTACCTATGTCCAACATAGCTAGAACCTAGCCCTGCATAGCTCAATTGACCACAACCCCTTTCAGGTGGGATTGGGATTCCAACCTTTGGTCCCCATGGATGTTGCACTAGCCCTGGTGTTAGCACTAGAAGTCACCCTCGGATTGCATAGAATGTAAGCCCATTACCCATCAGTTTATACAGTGAATGTAAATGAGTTTTAAGAGGCCAAATGGAGAAGACTCAATGAAAATAACATTCTAACTTAGAAATATGGACTGGTATGCGTAAGCAATTGAGGTCTTGGATCAACTTCAGTAACTAAGTTGGAGTAAAGGTGAGTAGGAGGAAGAATTTGGTGAGAAAAGTGTAGAGGTTTGTCGTGAACATCAGGCCTTCCAGTAGCCTAAGGAAGAAAATCTTAAACACAAGATCCTCTTGGATTCAAATTTCAAGGAAACGGAAAGAAATCATAACAACATTATAATCAAACATTCATCATAATACAATCACAACAATCCATGTGAATCAGTCAATCATGAACTCTCTCAGTATCTGAGGCAAATAATATG
>JASDQU010108553.1:249799-261432 GCA_032191745.1 Picea mariana
AAATCTTCATGGGGGAAGTACTTGATTCATTTCATAGATTTCATCAAAGGAAGAACGGATGGTCGAAATCCTCTGAGGAGATTTCACGAAGTTCTGAGGGCCATTAGATCTTGCGAAGGTGCAAGGAGGTTACGATGAGAACGTCAAAAGGGTTTCAAGATCAAGAGGGGTGGAGTCGTTGATCAGGACCACAAGGGTCGTTGGGTCCACATGCATATCGTGGATCAGGGTTTCGCGAGGTTAAGCTCCAAATTTTTGTAGCAGGAATTACGATATCGTGATCTGCGATATCCCGATGAGCCCAGAACCATCCATCATTTGGTATGCATGCCAAGAAATAGCAAGGAAGTCAGGGATCAGAGTATCGAAGATCTCTAAGGTAGGATACTCCTGTAGCTTGAAATCGCAGAACACAATATTCCGATAGGAAAGTTGTGTGGGGCCACAATAGAGCTAGTGGAGGACAGGTGGCACACCATATCAGAGTTTGGGGAAAGCAAAGTCCCAAAACACAGGACATCAGGATTCGTGATCCCACAAGTGCTAAAATCCTGACGCGGTGACGGGATCGTTGAAAAGTCAAAGTTGTGAGCTCATCAGAGTTTCAGTGTATTAGGTATCAGGAGTCGGAGAATTGAGCTGCTCGACACTACGAGTGCCAAAATCTCGATAAGGAAAGTGCCGACAAGGCAAAGGAGGAAGTCAGCATTGACCAGGTATCGGGTTTCATGGATTCGTAAACCCAAAGGTCAACCACTGAACTTGTGAAGTCGCAAGTTTCGATTTCTCAATAAGTAAAGGGAGGGAAGTCGCGAGGAGATCTGTGGGTGTGGATTTCTCGATAGGGAAATAGAAGAACCTTGGAGTTCTTCGGGCCGAGGAAAGAGAAGATCCTGTGTGTGCGCATAGACCTTCCGACCTGTGGGTGGTGAAGGGGCTATGTTGCTATCAACAGCTTTAACACTGATGGATCCTCCTTCACGTGCCTTCTTTCTTTGTATCGCTCGGATCATTTCGGGAGTTTGGGCTTCGGATCTTCGGGAACTTGGCATGTTTCACATTTCAAAAATCCTGAAGAAAAATTCCTGAAGTGATGGATCTGATGAGGCATGGCTTCTTGATTCGGATGACCAAGATCCATTTCAAGACCTTTATCATTTTGGGGCTTCCAAAGATGCTACTGCCAAGATCGACGGCTCTTGTCTATTTGAGATCAACGGTCCATAACTACTTCGGGATTCCGGGCCTCGATGCTTCGGGAGTTTCATTCACTTCCTGCTTCGAAACTCTCGAAGCTCACTTCTCCGAACACTTGGATCGAATTCCACCTGTCCCCCTCAAGATCAACATCTCATGCTTGCTCCAGGCCTTGGGACTTTGGACCTTTTTCCCTGGCGCTATACTTCATGCAATTTTGACATCCCAAAAGCCCATGAGCCACTAATTTGAACTTCTCCTAGAATCTTCGCCGCTGAAATATTAAAACTACCTACTTCTTTTAAGCCAAAAATGGGATGCTTTGAATGTTGCACTTTGTTTCCATGGCTGTGGCCTATGTGAACAAGGATTTGGATGACTAGCTATGAGATGGGAAAATAGGGAGACCAGTGACTAGAAAAAGGAGGCGAGTGTTCTTCCTTGGAGAAAAACAAAGAGGCTTGGGGTTGCAATTTCTTTCAGGTAATACATTAAGTGAGACCAGGGCGAACAAATGAACAAGGGAAAACAAAAATTTATTTTATCAGTCGAAGGGGGAAAACCTTCAAGAATTAGCCTGTGAAAAGGAGAGAGACAGGGGAAAGATACAGTCTTAGTTATCCTTAACAAACCCATATGACTCTTGACAACCCTATGTGATAACACCTAGTGACCACCTCGTCCAACTCATCCCCTAGTCTACCATAAGCTAACAAAGACACCCAGTTCATTGAGAAGATCTAACACATATGCCAATAGGTTCAGGATATTCTACAGAAGTCTAATGCCAAGTACAAGCAGCGCCATGATCAACATTGGGTGCCACATAAGTTTCATGTGGGAGACAAAGTTTGGTTGCACTTGTAGAAAGAACACCTTACAGGGCCCCAACAGAAGCTTCGACTACTCCATTATGGGATGTACACCATCACCAAGGCTGTGGGTGTCAATGTTTTTGAGCTTAACATTCCCCATTTTCTTGGCCTGCACCCAGTCTTCAATGTGGCTCTCCTTCGACCATATTTCCCACCATTATTGGACACCTCAGAGATAAAAGAGCAGTTGACACAAACAGAGCTCAAACCTTACTACATGCAACAATCATCCAGTGATCATATTGTGGACACAAATATCAAGGGAACTTGACTGCAAAGGATCCAGCTTTATCAAGTCGTCAAAGCAGGGCAGCTCCTGCACCAAGGCAAGTGGCTCACCTGGGGCCAAATTCAACAGAAATTTCCTCATCTGATGGGGGAACTCAATGAAATGGATACCATTTCTTCTTAAGGAGAGAGGATTGATCCATATTGATATTGGTGGCCACCCACCTTTTCTAACTCGCTCAAAATAGTTTTCTGGCAATTTTGGCAATTTACTATTTTAGCAGTTTTTAACTTCTGGGGCTATTTTTAGGGCCTAAATGAAGGTGTTTCGGGATAGAGATTCTCAATGAAATCAAAAGTCTCTGATTAATCCCCCAAAATGAATCTCCTCGAAAATAAATTTCCAATGGGCTATCGTGCACCTAAAACAGAGATTGCATGCAAAAGTTACGACCTCAAGAAGTTGATGTACTAACTTACCCAAACGGGGCCCACATTAATTTTGGTGCTTCATCTCCTAGGGTTAGGTTTTTGGATGTCTAGGGTTTTTGAAATTCCTGTTTATTGTAAAAATACCTTCAAAGCCTCATTGTAATCATCTTCTTGCGAATGAGCACAGTCGTCACATCTCTTCTCAGAGATAAGCTACCACCATACCATCAAGCTTGTTTTCCACTGCATTTTACAGTTTCATCTTATTTCCTTATTGAATAGAAAACCAGTTTTACTGTATCTTTTCTATTCTGTGTTAAGAATATTTTAATAATTTGTATTCATTTCATTCTTCTCATAAAATCCAGATCATCGTTAGATTTCAATATGCTTCTTGGGCGTGATTATGTATATGCTATGAACGTTGTGGTGTCTGCTCTTTTTCGAGTGATGCATTTCCTTCACAATGGAAGCATTGTCACTATCGACCAGCTCACATATGATAATCACCATTCAGCATTAGTTCAACCTGCCCATTTATATGTTCCTAGTGTCCTTGTAGACCCTACCCTTCCATGGGTTAATTATGTGGCATCTTATCCTCAGTGTTCAATTGCTCTTGAGAAGGAACTTGTTCACCCATGTTTTCCTTCTCGAAACTTGGTCTCAACAATTGATCCATTGGTTTATTTAATGGGAGAATGGGAGCCCTTGCTTCCCCCTCTTGGTCCAAGTGATCCCGAGTCTCCTATTGAGTCTTAACTCACTATTTGTAGATCCTCAAGCCCTCGTGCTTGTGATTTTTCATTGATAGATTCTGTCAGTCCTGTCCAGAACCTTCATCATCATATGGAATATGGTCTATTTGTTTCACCCTTTGGGACTATCAACCCTCCTCATTTTAGTGATTTCTCCGATTTTGAATTCCTTCAGATGAGGCTATCCTTGAATCAATGAATATGGTTTCTATACCATGGGAAGACTTACATTGTGGCTTTTGTTTTCTTCCCTTTTGGGAGACTTTCCAGGTTGACTATCGAAGAGAATCTTGGTCAAATCCTAGCAGTCGTCTCTACCTAAAATACTACCATGCATGAGCTGTAAGTATGTGTGGTACCTTGTACATATTGTATAGTCTAGGTTTTTTGTTTTAGAGTTTTTTATTGAATAACAACTCTTATTTTCCAAAGTTTCTATCTATATTGGATCTATTAAATTCTAGATGAGTGTTACTGGCCTTATATGCAGGATCTTAGAGACATTTTTCTTTGACTTTGTTTTCATTGTATCGATCCATTCTGGTAGGTATTGACCTCAAAACTGGAATATAGGTTAGGATTTTCCCTACTTTCATTTTTCATTATCCGTTTCCTGGTTCATTTGGCCTTAGTATCGACCCCACTAAAATGTGACTCAGAACCTTCTTTGCTTCTTTAGAAGTTTTGTAATTAGGTGGTAGAGCCCAACTCTACATCGATGCCCTAGGTAGATCCTTTTATTCATTTTGGCATCCATGCTGTCACTTTTGACTATAGGCTTGGGAGTCCTCGATTAGTCCCATCATGATTACATTTCGAAGACTCATTATTTTTTGCCAATCATCATTCTTGGCCTTACCCTCGGGACTCCCTAATGAGCATGGTTTGTTGTCTTTCAAGATTTCTTTAAAATTTGAAATCAACATCCAAATGAGACTGTATTTATTCTTTTCGATATCGTCTGGATTACTTGAGAAAAGTAGCCCCCTGGAGTCTTCTTTAAGCCCTTTTCGGACTCTCAAAAAATGAAAAGATTGTCGAGTGATCTTGTTGCCATTCACACTTTCCAAACACAAATTTGAAGGCACATCTATCTGGTGGTAGGTTACCCCTTTTTCTGTCCATATGGCTAATTTTACGAATAAAGGTATGCTCTACGCGCTTCAGTTCACTAGAAGAGTATTCTCAGGCATAAGTTTAACCCTTTTGGGGCCTGAGGAACTAAAGCTTCGAAAAAGGAACATTCTCCTTGGTTTTGGTTTATCACCTTTTTCGGGCCTTGGAGATTACTTACGAAAAAGGAACACCCCCCCGAAGTCCATAGTTAAGATATTTTCAAACTCCCTAAAATTGAAAAGATCACCGAGTGACCTTGTTCCTTCACACTTGCTAAATTGGTCCAGAAGAACATCTACTTGGCATGCATTTAACCCTTTTTCCAGCTAGTAGATTATAGCAAAAAAAGGTATGCCTTGGGAGATTCATCTTGCTGGGAGAGTTCTCCTTGGTTACTTTTATACTTTTTTGGGCTAAGGAGACTAAACTCAGAAAAAGGTTGTGAGTCCATTGTTAAGCTCTTTTCAGACTCCTTAAAATTGAAAAGATTGTCGACTGATCTTTTCTTTGTCACACTCATTAAAATGGTTTTTAAAATACGTCTTTTCAGTGAAATTTTAACCCTTTTTCGAGTCGATTGGAATAAATACGAAAAACGTACTCCCTGGAGTCTTCTTTTTTGTTTTTTCAGACTCTCTAAACGTGAAAAAACTACCGATCTTACCTTGTCTAGGATCGTAAAAATTTACATAGAAGGGGTCTCACTGTGTCATGCTTAATCGCATTGTGGGTCTCATCTTTACGTCTTTGGCCTAATGTCGGCTCCATGTTGCTCTCAAATGAACCTTTGAAGCATTCCTTATACGCAATCCGTGCAACACTTCTTGCCTCGGAGACCTAACACTTGACCCATGGAGGAATTTTCCCCGAGTGTCTTTATCTTGCACATGTCTCCTTGCCCTAAGCATTAGTATGTTCCATGCGCTTGGAACTAGTTTTCTTGTCACGACGCTTGTTCCTCCTTTGTAATGTAGCATTATTTTATTCTTTTTCAAGCTCTTTACAAATTGAAAAAGACAAAAAAATAAAATATTCCAAAAAGAGGGGACGAGAAATATACATAATGTTTTTGGCAGCAAAGATAGTCGCCCTTGGTCATAGCACATCCTTTTGTTTGTTCGTCAAGCATTGAGATATAGTATGACCTTAGGAATTTGTTCTCTCTACATAGATTTGTGTCGTCCTCCATTTGTTTTCTATTCCAAACATACGGAGAGTTTGTGTTGCCTATTGTATCACAAAATTATGTCAATGTCATGATTTCTGAGTCTAATCATCTTTCGTTCTTTTGTCCGAGGGAATTTTTACCCAACCTGAGTTGGCCTTTATACATTTTGTCTCTTGAATTTCATGAGTTGACCATCTCGAGAGTCCATTCAAGTCCATATTCAAAATCAACGAAGTTCTCTACCTGATGTAACACCCTATTTCCCCCATTCTGTAAAAATAACTATATTGGCCAAAGAACTATGGCAAACTCAAAAATGTGAATGTGTGATGTGAATGGACCTTGTGGAAAAGGTCGATGAATGTGAATAATATTATGACTATATATTGCAGGACTGCTGAGAGGGGTTATGCTGAAAAAGAGACCACGATGGCTGAAGAAAGGTGGTGGAAGGCACATGGAAATGTGGCCTTAACTTCCACCAAAACAAATACTGTATTTGGACTTCACTGGCCCAGAGAACCAAGAGTGGCTCATTGGCCCTGAATTAAATGACTCGTCAGGATTAGTAGGTAAAGGGATCCTCTCGAGTAATGAGGGATGGGGGTGAACCGCCCATTTGTAGAGTCCTCAGACCTGACCACTGCGAGGAAAATCATGCCTCATGCAACCTCATCAAACAAATAAAAGGCAGGAAGTGTGGACGATCAAGGGCAGACGTGAGGGAAAGAGGAAGGGAAACTCTAGAAAAAACACAGAGTGAGTGATAGCAGAGAAGAAGGAGAGTAACCTTCGTTCTGGGTCACTAGAAAATAGAGATGCAGTCTCACAGCATCGTGGTCTCAACTCGGGGCTGGCTAGTGGTAAATCCATTTGGATTCATTGAGCCTACGGTTGGGTGGAAACGAGCACCCCTCTCAGTAGTTGTAATCACATATGGTGTTATTTCTGATAAGTCATTTACATCTTGCATCTTGAAATTTACATGCTGACATGTATGCTCACAGTCTGTGTAGTTTTATGAATGGTTTGAGTATAAGACTGCATGTGTAGTGTTTTGATTTAGAAATGGTGGTTGCACGCTTATAATGGAAAGACTATGTATGGATTATGTTTTATAAATCGCTATTTATACGCATATTGAATTAATTTAGACTTCAAGTCTGTTCTCGAGAAATCTATACCCTTATCCATCTTAGGTAATACCCTGGATAAATCTCCCCATAGAGACACCCTTCTTAGAAATATCACCAAGAATGTAGAAAAGGATTTGAAGGCACAAGTCTTAGTAACCCTGTATGAGGAAGAATGATCCTATTCAAATCTTGAAATAGCAGTGAAGGAATTACTGTGTTCGCTTCGTAAGAATTGTCAAGGAGGCATTGGACGATCGGAATTCTCCATGGAGAATTTTTGAAGTCTCGAGAGCCATCAGATCTTGCAGAGGAGCAGGGGAGTTATGGTAAGCCTATTTTCAAGTTTTAAGTTCGAGAGAAATCAAACCGTAGGATCTGAGTTGACAAGAAATGTTGGATCACTTGCGTAATCTCATTTCGTGGATTCGCGAGTTGAAGGGTTAAAACCCTTGCCTCAAGATTTGCGAGGTCGTGAAAAGCGAAGTTCCGAAGGGGCAAAAGGATTTGTGTGAGCCAGTTATTGGTGAAGTGCATCAGAACTCAGTATTTCAGGGTTTCGTAGGTTGAATAACCAAAAGTTTAGCATCAGGTTTCGCTAAGTCGCGAAGTCTGAAACTCCAAAAAGGCGGGAAGTTCTTTTGTGGGACCCGCGTTGATGACGTGTCAAAATTTCAGCATTTCAGCATATCTGTGGATAGGAGGTCAAGACTTTTGTCCCGAAAGTCCTGAAGCTGCGATTTGTGATAAGGAGTAGCGAGGAGTTCGGGATCTCGGAACTTCGGGTGTCGGGATACAAAGGTGGTAGCGCTTTGAGAAGCAAAGTATCAAAGTGCTAAAGCTAGGGACGAGGGACAAGTGGTAGAACTGCAAGGTGGGCCCATGCGATAGATAGGTGGACACATGTCACCTAGTGAAAGGAATCAACATCCATTGACCTCTTGTGTCTTGGGGATTCGTGAGATAAGGGAACTAGAGTTCAACCCTTCAACAAGTCGCGAATAGCAAGGACGCGAGAGGGAAAGATAACATTGCTTCTCTGTGTTTCGTGAAGGGAAGGTGCCAAGGTTGGGCACCTAGAATTTGTGAGTGGCGAAGTTGCGAGAAGATCAGGACCATCCATCTAAGGAGGATAGGTGGTAGAAATCCATGGATCTCGTGAACTCAGAGGTTTGCAAGATGAGAGCCCAAAATTTGGGTGCTCCAAGTAACGAGTGGTGAAATCATGAGGAGCAAGGATAGCCGTTGGATCCAGGTCAAGGGAGGACCATTGGATCAAAAGATTCATTGTGCGCATCACGTATTCAGAGGTTTGAAGGTTGAGAGAACCTCTTATTGACATCAAAAGTCATGAAGTGCCGAGTTTTGTGGCACGAGTGTGGACACATGGTAGAACCACAAGGTGGGGCCTGCGTGGTTGATAGGCGGACACACGTCACCTAGGAAAAGGAGTCAACACTCCATTGAATTCTCACGTCTCGGGGATTCACGAGATACAAGCACAGGAGATCGATGCTACAACTCGCGAAGTGGTGAGTTGTGAGAAGTGTGAAAGAAAGGTCAACCCTTGTTAACTTTCAAGTCTCAGAGGTTTGCATGGGAAGAGCATGGAGGTTCAACCCTTTGACTTGTGAAGTCACGCGATGCGAAGGGAGCTAGAATTTCTCCTAGCCGGTGGTCACACGCGAAAGGGCACTGACAGAAGGGAGCTATACCCAATTTCGTGATCTCGAGTATCGCGATATTGGAAAGGAGGAGTCGAGATCTTCGACTCGCGAACTCGCAATATGGAGAGTTGCGACAAGCGCCTTTGGGAATAGGCCTTGGTCATAGTGCTATGGTCGCTCGGAGAGGGTGGAGCTCATGCCTAGTGCTTCTCGCACAGGGGAGCTTCCGAAAGGACCTATGGATCGAATGGAAGGAGATTCCAGCTGGCAATCAAAATAATTCGTTTCGGCTCATAAAAGAAACTGAACAATCCTTAAGACCAAGAGGTTGCGCAGAGACTCTGTTGAAGCAGAGGTGACATATGCAGCCTGTGCTAAGCCCTGTAGGGTTTTGGGGACTATGTCCCTCGAGAAAAGGCAAAAAATCTATTACGCCGCAGGGGTGTGTGACAAATTGGTATCAGAGCATGGTTACAACACTTGGCCTCCTTGGGCTCATGAACGAGTTGCGCAGAAGCTCCGTTTGAAACACTCTTAAAAAGAGTAACCCCCTATCTTAACTTTCCTAATCAAAAGATGAAGTTAAGAATGAAAAACCCCTATTGTGTGTGTGTACATGTGAAAATATGAATTATGTACTCGGTATAAATAAATAAAAATATTGACTAACAACCAGCATTTTTCCTTTTTCTGACAAGCAGAAGATAAATTGCGGAAAATTATCAATGCATAGTATGGTGACTCATCAAGAAGTGGGAGAAGGCTCCCACAATAGAGACAAAGATTCTGGTGAAAGGAAGGCAGCAAGGACCCCTCCAGGTCTAGATGAGACTGTGAGGAGTCTCATGGTCGAATTGCAAAGCTGTAAGACCGACAATGAAAGGATGATGAAAGAACAAGAAAAACAAACAGAAATTAACACAGTTTTACTGCAGAGTTTATCCGATATACAAAGACAAATGCAGCATGAACCTAAAACTCAGAAACATGGTCATATTAGTGGTCACACTAAGAGGAGCACCTCGAAAAAGGTCCACCCCAGAGGTAAAGGACAAGCATCAGATGATTCCTTTGAGAAGGAAGCTGGCGATTCAGAGGGCTCTTCTAGTAGGAGAACCAGTTCCTATTCCCAAAAGAAACAGAAGAAGAAAAAGACTTCCAAAGGTGAAGAATTAGAAGAATTCTGAAAATACAAACCACCCTCCTTCGACAGTGAAATAAAGAAGGGAGAGGAAGCAGAGGCCTAGCTGCTTGGACTAAAGAAGTATTTCAGATTCCATGACTTTTCAGAAAATATGAAGGCCCGAGTGGCCAACTTCAACTTGAATGGAAAGGCTTCCATTTGGTGGGAAGACCTTAAGAATGTGAATGGGGTTTGCGAAGAGGACCTGTCTTGGGAACGGTTTGAAAAATACTTCTGGAAGAAGTATCTGTCAGAAAAATATTTCAACGAAATGACTAAAGAGTTTTATGAACTCAAACTGGGACAACTCAGTATAGAAGAATATGTCAACAAATTCCTCAATTTGTTGAGGTATGTACCCTATATAAAAGAAGAAAAGGAAAAAGTGCAATGCTTCATCAGTGGAATACCTAAGGATTATCGGAATAGAATTGAATTTGATGAGCCAAAGACTCTAGAAGGCACTATTCGAAAGGAAACCTACTGTCATGAATAGTTTGGGCATCAAGGAGAATCTCGCGAAGGATGGAAACAGAAGAATAGTTCAAGATTCCATAAAAAGGGGATTAAATCCCCAGGATTTAAGAACTATAAGAAGAACCCAAGAATGAACTTTCTAGCTCGGAGTATGCACCAGCAGAATTTTCCCTCCTTGTGTGGAAATAAAAATTTTGGACCCATATCAGGGAAGATTGATAACCCAAAGAGAGAACCTCTAAAATGTTGGGGTTGCGGAGAAGAACATCTCCTAAGAGACTATCCACAGCGACAACAGAATAGTCCGACAATCTATAACATATAGGAAGCTACTACCATCAATGATGTGGCTAGGACTGTGCAACAAATTTATGCAGCCTTGGATAATAACCAAGTCGACCACCAAGCTTCAGTAGTGGAAATAGAAGGTATGATTTCCAACCATCTAATGTCTCTTTTAATTGACCCTGGTTCAAATTTGAGTTATATAGCCCCTAAAGCTATTGACAAGTGTAAACTACAACCACAAAATCATACCAAGCCATGGTACAGTTAGCCACTGGCACCAAAAGGAGGATAGCAGAGGTCATACCAGCCTGCCAATTTATGTTGGGTGAATTCCCCACCCAAACAACCCTTAACTTATTACCCTTGGGATCGTATGATCTCCTGATTGGTATGGACTGGCGAGCCGCCCATAAAGCTAGATTGGATTCTTACCATAAAACCTTAGAATGTGTAAGTAAAGAAGGGAAAAAGATAACCCTTCAAGGGATCCGAAAAACTGTCTCAATGAGACAAATATCAGCTCTGCAAATGAGAAAGTATTGCTGAAAGGGATGTCCCCTATATGCAATACAAGTGTTGAAAACAATCGAAGGCGACAAACCAAGCCCTAATGATCACCCTATCCTGAGAGAATACAAAGATGTATTTCCGGAAGAGGTACCGAGTTTACCTCCGAGAAGGGACATAGACTTGTCGATCGAACTTGCACCAGGAGCGGTGTCAGTGTCTATGACACCCTACTGGATGAGCACACCCGAGTTAGTTGAACTCAAGATGCAATTAAAAGAAATGATGGATAAAGTCTATATTCGACCCAACGTGTCTCCATGGGGAGCACCAGTCCTATTCGTGAAAAAGAAGGATGGTACCCTTAGATTGTGTATAGATTATAGGCAACTCAATAAGGTAACCATAAAGAAAAAGTACCCCTTGTCCATGATCGATGACTTGCTTGATCAATTGGGGGGTGCGTCTATTTTCTCAAAGATTGATTTGAAGTCGGGATACCATCAAGTCCGAATCAAGGGTGAATACATCCATAAAAATGCTTTCCAAATGAGGTATGGTCACTATGAGTTTGTGGTGGTGCCATTTGGGTTGACCAATGCCC
>JASDQU010108554.1:30483-47342 GCA_032191745.1 Picea mariana
TATTCATATTCATATAATTTCCCAGCAGAAACACCTATAAGTTGTTTGGCGGATTCCTGAAATGTTGTAACATTGGTTTTGCTTGTTTGGTCTTCAATGCTAAACTGGAAAATGTACCTGTATTCACATTCAAAAACATGTTGATTGCACCTTTGGCAATTCCAAACACCATCCTCAATAGGTGTGAGTTTTTTTTACACTTTCGATCTTTAAATGTAAGTGGGCATGCAACATACCAACAATTGTTTGTATTTAAAGAAGCAATAGTTGCCTCAACCAAAATGAATGTAGGGTTTGGACCTTTGCCAATTCCCTAATTCGCTATGTCAACCCAGTGTTTTTGAATGGAAAGGTGCCCTCCTGAAACTTCATGTGCAGATAATGAATGACAAGCTAGATTTGTTAAAGGGTTATCAAACCATGCTCTCAAATCTTGGGCTTCTTTGAGAATAGGATTAATGGAAAGTTGGGATGTGAAGGTTGTAGTCATTGAGATCCTATTAAAGTCAGTCACTTTTCCTGCTTTGAGAACGATTATTGGAAAGTTATTTGAGATAGAAGATTGGTGTAGATTATGTTTGTTGCAGAAGACCCCTAATAATGTTACTTCTATACTATACCATGATATTTCTTTTAGTTGGAGGGTTCTCTTATGTGTCTATGTTCTATTTTCTCTCATGATGGTTGCTAAAGGACTAACAGAGATAGTGACTCCAATAATATCAACTATAGAGTTGTTGACTAAAGTTGGTACCAGATTAATAGGAGTGAAAACAAAGTTGTGGTTTTCTATTGAATGATCATCCTATAAACAAGATTCAATGGTTGAGGTAATATCTAGAGTTATTTCCCAATCATTTTTTAAATGATTGAATTCTTTTTTTGCAAGCTTGATGTACCCTTTTGAAATGTTGTAAACTTTGACACTGTCTATGGAAGGATGGAAATTTGTTGCTTGGATGTTGAATCATGTAATGCATATTTCACTATTTTTTTCATCAATAACATCGAAGCTAAATACATGGCCAATTCCTCTAGCATTGGTGAATGTGCGTAGATCAGTTTTTGAAAGAACTCTAACTTTTAGAGTCCATTCCTTTAGGGATGAATGCAAAGATGCAATAGGTGTAATTTTGGGGGGTGTATTAGAAGGTTCGAATGGTTGTTTTGAAGAATAACTTACATATTCTATAAATGTTGGGGCACCATCAATGTCTTCTTGAAAAGTATGCACTTGGAATTCATGTACTATTAGAATCCTGCAGGAAAAGTAAAAACAATGTAAAATTAGCACTTGCATTATTGGTCACATAGTAGGGAATGTAAAATGTGGTTAATGTGTGTGATGCATGTGAAAATTAAATCAAGATAATAGTTGTATAAATTATAACTAAGCTTGAGCGATGTGAAGAAGGTAAAGTGAAGACATACTTCTTGTCTTTGTAGAGCCTGGTTATTTTCAGGACTCAAACTAATTAAAAGTTTTCTAAAATCTCCTACTTTAATGACTAAAATTTAGTTTAGAATTTCTTTCATGATTTTCTTATACTTGGAATAAACCAGGAATAAACAATAACAACATAATAATATCAACAAAAACAACATAATAATGATAACAACAACATAATACATACCTCCACTTGAAGGTTGGTTTATCTAGTCCCTTTTCTGTTTGAACTTATTTTTGTTCTTTCCCAGACTAAATATTAACCTCCCAGCCAACTAGGAACAACCTCTCCGGCTCCCTAGCTCTAGGAATATTTGCAGTTTCCTGATCCCCGAGCCCAAAATTCCCAGCAATAGTAGTGCCCTGTGAGAGTTCCCCAAAACAATTCTTCCAATTTCCTCCTCTTTCTCTATCTTTCAGAAATTCAGAAATCCTACAACAAAAAAATGAGATCCTCTTCCAAGTCCTCCCCTTCTTTATTATCCTCCTCATTAATTCCCAACAACCTTATCCCCCCATTAATTACTTCACCCACCTTTTAATAATAAAATAATAAAAGACTCAATAATATATTTTAATAATTAATTAAATTTAAATTAAAAACTATGATAAAATTAATCAATTTGGGTTGTTACATACACCCACCCTTCAAGAAACTTCGTCCCGAAGTTAGAATTATTTACAATACAAGAGTAACAACACATTATTCATACATCCTCAACAAATAATCAACATCGTCAATTTAAAACACTTATACATACTAGTGTACATGTGCAAGGCATACATGTGTAGCTAGCACATACAAGACTCGTACATGTACTAATAAAAATAATTATCACACCTAAAGTAATTCTTGTATCCAATCCAATCAATGAGACCATTGATTTCATAAAAGATAGTAAACTATTTAAAATGTTCACGAAATTCCTCAATTACAATAATTTAGCAAAATCAACATTCACTTAGATAATTGTAGTTTAGTTAAGTAAATATAAACATACATATATACATTTTTTTATTTTATTTTTCAAAAAGAGGAAATCAATAATTTATTCTATAAAGTGAAACCCCCACACACTCTCAACTACTTCTATTCATCCTTCCTCCCTAACTTACTTCCATCTTCCATCCCTATCCTTCCTATGTTGGACTATCTTGGAGTGTCAACTATATTGACCTAACTCCAAATAGAACATGTAAGTGGACATGTCAACTCTCTTGACCAAGTTTCCCCAACAAGAAATTGACAGTCATCATCACACGTCTAGGGGAGCGTGAGATAATACTGTCCTCCCATGACTCCAGGTTTCATAGGATACACGGTGGGAAATGCCTCCACCCCTCCTAATAGGACTAGGGTCCACACCCTACCATGGAATATATAGTGGAACTGTGTTGCTGGGAATTTTGTCATTGTATATTCAGTTTTAGGCAGTCTCACCACCTGAAAAACCTGCACTGGTCCGCATATCATAGCAATGCATTCGAACCAACATAATTTCACATACAAAGATTCATACCATATTGTTTCTCGATCAGTGTTCACGACATCAACCTTTTATCATCGTTATTCTTTGGCTATTTCATAGCCTACTGACCTGCGAATTAGTCTATAACACAAACTCATACATATCTATGCATTATCATCATGTAAATGCATTTAACCATAATGTTAATTCGGTATCCATGTACCAAAAACTTTAAATATCAAAATTTTCAAGTTAGAATAGATTGCATAATATCCATCATAATTCAAATAATGTTAAACATTCATAGAATTGACATTCACATAATAGATTGCATAATATCAATCATCATTCAAATAACGTTAAACATTCATATAATTGACATTCACATCGGTTCATGCGTCTTAAAAGTTCAAGTGTATCATTAATAGTTTCACAGTGAATAGAAAATAAAGGTGATTAGGCTTTAGGTAATTCTAGTTGTCTAAGCCAAAAGGTGGCATTACATACACCCAACCTTTGAGAAAACATATTCCTGAGGTGGTCAAAAAAGCGAGGGATGATCTCGTCGTAAGATCTCGGCATCCTCCCAAGTAGCAAATCTTGGGCTATACTTTTCCCAATGGACCTTAACTTAGTCTACCAAACGGCTCCTAAGTTGTCAGACCCTATGGTCCAATATGCGTAACGGTTCTACCGTGAGGGTTCCCACATCCAATACCTACAATTCCTTCCAATTTATTTTATGAGATTCGCCAGCAACATAATGACTTAGAACAGATACATGAAAAACATTATGAGTTTTATGAAAGTGGGGTGGAAATACGAGACAATAGGCAATGGGTCCAATTCTCTCTTGTACTTTGAATAGTCCTATAAATCGAGGCAACAACTTGGTCCCCTTCTTGAACCAAATGGTACTCTTATTAGGCCTGATATGAATGAAAACTTGAACTCCCACTTTATAAATTTGATCAGTCCTATGTGCATCAGCATAACTTTTATGTCTATCATGTGCTTCCTTTAGTCGTTGCCTAATGTGAATCACCTGTTCCTCCATCTCTTGAATCAATTCTGGCTCAACTGTCACTCTATATTCTAACCTTTCCCAACTCAACGGTATTCTACATGGCCTTCCATACAGAGCTTCATAGGGTGGCATTCCAATGGAGCTATGAAAACTATTATTGTATGTGAACTCTACCAAAGGTAGGTACTTCTCCCAATGGGTTTGATTATCCATAACATACATCCTAAGCATGTCTTCCATAACCTGATTTACTCTCTCAGTTTTCCCATCTGTTTCAGGATGATAAGTTGTGATTAAGTTCAACTGAGTCCCCAACGCTGACTGCAAACTTGTCCAAAAACTAGAAGTGAATCAGGAGTCCCTATCTGAAATGATCTTCTTGGGTAATCCATGCAAACGAATAACCTCACTTATAAATACGCGTGACACATCAGTGGCATCGTAAGTGTCTCTAACCAGAATAAAATGAGCACTCTTGGTCAACTTATCAACTACCACAAGAATGGAATTGTGTCTATGCGATGTGAGCGGCAATCCCACAACAAAATCCATAGAAATAACTTCCCATTTGGACATAGAAACATCATACGGTTGTAGGAGACCTGTCGGGTGGTGGTGGTCAGCTTTCACTTGTTGACACTCTAGGCACTTGGCAATGAAATGGACTACATCACGCTTCATGCCTACCCAGAAGAAAAGCTTCTTCATGTCTACGTACATTTTCTTCACACATGGATGCACACAATAAAGTGCTCTATGGGATTCCTTGAGTATGATGCTTTGAATATCCCCACCTTCGGGGATATACATCCTTCCTTGATATCTTAATAGTCCATCTGCTTCCAAGCTATATCCTTCATACTTTGGATCCAATTTCCTTCCACTATGGAGGGTTGAAGTAACCTTTAAATGCCAACTATCTCCAAGAAGTTTCCCCAACACGTGCTCCCTAAGATTAACTTTTAAGGGTACCAAGAAGAAGACACGTGGTCTCCTAATCAAGGCATCTGCGACCACATTCTCCTTTCCTTTGATGTATGGAATTCCAAAATCGTACTCACTCATAAAATCACTCCATCGCCTCTGCCTGGAATTGAGATCCCTTTGAGTGAAGAGATGCTTTAAGCTTTCATGGTCTGTTTTGAGCTCAAAGTTTCGCCCCACTAGATAGTGCCTCCAAAGTTTCATAGCTAGCATTATAGTTGCCAACTCTAAATCATGAGTAGCGTAAAGCTCCTCATGTTGCTTCAACTTCCTTGACACATACGCTATCACTCCTCCATCCTGCATTAGCACAGCCCCCAACCCTTGTTTCGAGGCATTCGTGCAGACTGTGAAGTATTTTTCCATATCCGACACTCGTAGAATTGGTGCACTATTTAGTAACCTCTTAAGCTCGATAAATGCAATATCACACTCTTTTGTCCATTCATACCTAACCCCCTTTCGCTGCAAAGTGGTGATGGGTTTCACTAATTTAGAGAACCCTTCCACAAATCTCTGATAATAACCCACTAGCCCCATGAAGCTTCTTACCTCATGAGCATTTTTCGGCTCTAGCCATTCCATAATGGCCTTTACCTTTTTTGGGTCCATAGAGATTCCTTCACTGGAAATGATATGACTTAAATAGTGAATTTCTTTCTGGAAGAAAGAACACTACGACAACTTGCCATACAATTTGTTCTCTCTAAGGCATGACAACACCACTCACAAGTGTTCCTTGTGTTCTCTTTCATTCTTGGAATAGATGAGGATATCATCCAAAAAGACTTGTGCAAAGTGGTCTAAGTACTTTCGGAATACACCATTCATGAGGCTCATGAATATTGTTGGCGCATTGGTCAAACTGAAAGGTACTACAATAAACTCGTAATTCCCAAACTGGGTTTGAAATGTGGTTTTATGAATATCGTCTTCCTTAATCCTTAACTAGTGATACCCTGATCGTATATCAATTTTTGAGAACACTGTTGCTCCTTTCATATGATCAAAGAGATAATCTATCTGTGGCATTGGGTACCTATTTTTCACTGTAGTGCGGTTCAAGTTCATGTAATCTATACACAGTCGTAAGGAACCATCCTTCTTCTTGAAAAACATTATTGGTGCACCCCAAGGTGAGACACTAGGTCTTATTAGCCCTAATTCAATTAGTTCCTTCAACTGCATCTGCAACTCACAAAGTTTTGACGATGTCATCATATACAGAGTCTTGGAAATTGGCTCCGCACTAGGTTTTAACTCAATGGTAAAATCAAGCTCCCTCTCAGGAGATAACCCTGGCAACTCTTTTAGAAAAACATCCTTAAACTCCGACAACACTGGATATTGATCCAAGGAGGGTCCTTTCCCTTCATTCACTGCTTCTACTACATACAATCGACAACCTTTCCTTATGCAATGTTTAACCTTCATGGTCAAGATAAATTGTAGAGACACTTTCCTCCGTACACCGTGGATCTCTACTGGCCTTCCTTCATCGTCAATACAGAGCACCCTTTTTGGGAAACAATCAACCATAGCTTGATGGGATTCTAACCAATCTATTCTGATGATTAGGTCATACATCCCGAGATCAGTGACCTATACCTTCAACCTAGTAGTACACACTCCCAGATATACTAGAGAATTATCAACGCTAGGTCCTACCGCTTGATTTTCCCCCGAAACCATCTCGACTTGTTTAAATTCATTGTGCACGTAGGCTTCCAACCCACACTTTTCTAATGCACAAGGTGAAATGAAACTTTTTGTAGCACAAGAATCAAATAAGATTTTAACTTTGACATGATTTAGCATACCTGACGACTCCACCACCGTGGATTGATGTTCTACCTGGCGATTATTAACCACTGCATAAATCTGGTGGCTACCACTCACTCTTCCCATCGGGGCCTTTCCTTATCTATGCACAAATCTTGTTTGTGACTCTGGGAATTCACATTGGTAATGGAGTCCTCCACACCCCCAACAAGTATCACAAGATGGAACTCACGCACTACCCTGTGACGGTCTCTAAAATGAGTTCCTTCCCTTGGAGCCCCTGCCCCTATTTGATGCTCCCTAAGAAAGTCGTGGACCTGTTTGCGTCATTTGCGATGAGTGGGATGATGCACTCGCTGCCATTGAAATACCTGCAACAACTTCTCTAGGTGCGACTCTATTTCCATAAGGAGGTGGCCTAGAGCTTCCCCATGAATCCAAGATGTTGTGGAAAGGTTGATCTCATACCTCCGTTTAAGCTCATGTGCTCCTCCACGTAACATGCATTTTCAACTGCTTCAGCTGCTGACGACAGTTTCCACATCCGTACCATGGCCCTTATCTTAAGGTTTAACCCATACACAAAACATTCTTCTTGTTGTTGATCGATATCCATGTACGAGACATATTTTAGCAAATCCATGTATCTGATCTCATACTCTTCCACGACCTTATTTCCCTGAACTAGAGCATGAAATGCTCCTACCTGTTGTTCCTCATAGTAAACCGAAAAATATTTCCTCTGGAACCTTTCCTCAAAAATATCCCATGAGACGGTGCCTGGGGTAAGGTGCAAATGTCTCTCCAGATTACCCCACCAATTCAAGGCACTATCCCTCAATTGAAATATTGTCACCTTATATGTGGAAGCATAGTCCCTTAAGGTGAAACATCATGTCATTCCTTCCAACCATGCCTTTGCACATTCACTTGCACGACCCCCAGCAAACTTTGGGAGTTTGATCTTATGTAGTTCTCTGGTGGAGGCCCTCCCTCTGAGTCCCTTGATGCTTCAGGGTTACCCACTCCAGATGGTGGGGGTTCCACTTCGACATCAGTTGACTGACGTCCCTTTAATGTCTCATTAATAGCCTCCAAAGAGCGCAAAATGAGAGCTAATTCAAGCAATGGTGGTGGAAGCGCCAACGTTGGCGATCCTTGCGACGATGCCCCTCGGCCTTGATTTTCCCGAGTCCTAACCATCTTGAATAATTGAATCTGCATCAAACCAAATGCTTATCATGGAAGAGTTTAAGGAATTCTACATTTTCTCAATTTATACTTGCAAACATAGGGTTAGGCGTAAGTTTTTTTTTTTTTTTACTTGTTTGTAAATAGACGTTACTCTCTTTAGGGTAAGTGGCTAAAGGTTGGGGTCGAAAGCCTCTAAACTTGGTAACTTGTTTGGGTAAGGTGCTAACCCTCTTTCCTTGCTAGGTAAACTAACGTTGTGGGTCACTCGTCAATTCCCCTTAGCTATCTCCTAAACATGTATTAAACCTTGTCTTCTAATCCTCATATCCTTATATAACTTACAATTGATTAATCAATTGCTTATTTAATAACGTTTCATAATCAATTAACTAAAATTTAATCATAATCTCTTTAATAACATTAATAAATAGCAATAAATATATTTTATTTTATTTTATTTATTTATTTTATTATTATTTATTTATTTATTTATTATTATTATTATTATTATTATTTATAATAAAAAAATTTGTCACCATCATCCTTGATGTGAGGATCTCCCAAAGAGACAAAGGGACTAAGATCACTAAATCACTCCTCAACGTAGAAGTCAAGCACCTCCAAATATCGACCAAGTCCCTCCAAATGTCGATCTTGAATTTGCTTTGAGTCGACAAGTGTCTTCACGATAAAAAAATCAAACATCACTGGCGACGTGACTTAACCCTTCAGTCAAACACAACAACCCGAGGTTAACTATAAAAAATATCTTCTCTAGCGCTAGGGGTTTGGTATCAGTTATGTTGTGCTCTTAACCACAGTAGAGAGGAAAGGAGAGGAGCTGACAGATTGAGGAGCTTTTATACCGTCAATCCGTCATGCGTAGCTTGGCAATTCCTTCGTACTAACTGGGTTTCCAGTGTTTGTTTTCTCAAATTTGTTTTGTGTTGGACGCATAGTTAAGCCTGATAGATTTTATGTGGCTCTCGATCAAATGGAAACAGGTTTTTTATTTTTTTGTTTGCCAGTTCTGTTAAAGCCAAGAATCTCGAACAATTTAGAGGTATTTTGTTGTTTTATTCCAGTAGTGAGGGTATTTATGGTTTTCAAGCATCAAGTATGGGATTTTTGAAGCTCAAATCAATGAAATCTGTTTAGATTTGCAGGGGCTTGTGATTTTTACGACGCAGGTAGGAGGTCGTCTGCACCGACATGGAGGGCTTACGTCCTCGTGGGCTTTCTCCTTATGGCTTGGATCTGGTGAGGATTTTCGGTGTTTAAAACTCGGACTCTTGACCCTTGGGTCTCGGCGTTTGAAACTCAGACTGTCCCCTGGGTTTCAGCGTTTGTTCTTGGCTTTGGCGCGAATCTTGTATGTTGTGTGTTGGGAATTAGAACCCCGTCGTGGGCTCCTCCTTGGTTAGTTGTGTGTTGATATTTGGCGCTCAGTATTGAGACTTGAGGCTTGGACTTTGGCGTGCTCAGTCTTGAGACGCGTAGTGCGTGGGACTTGCGTCCCTCCAGGTTCCTCGTCCTCCTCCTCCGTGGCCATGTGTGCGCTCGATAACTCGGTGCTTGGTTCACTTGTGGCTTCTCCATTCAGCATTGGGGGCTCGATCTAGAGTATTTTGTACTTGGTTGTTGGTTGTTGCATTGCCTTGAATGCGTAGAGAAAAGTTAAATGTCTCTTGTGGGATCCTCCCTTAGCTTGATGCTTGGTCTTTGGGCGTTGACTTTTGCATTGGCTCTGCCTGTGCAGGTGAATAAATCTGGGCGAATGTCCAAACGTGGTAGTGGGAAGGGTGAAATCCGAGCGAATGTACAGAAGTGGTAGTGGTAGTGGCAATTTTTTATTATCTTTTGGCAAATTCCTTTTGCAAACTATTATACCAAATGTTCTTTGTCAAGTTGCGGCAATGTGAATGCCTCCATTTTTCCATTTTAACAATCGATTGAACAATCTTTCTCATTATGTTCTCTTAGTTATAAATATATGTCTGGTACATGTATTGTATGATTAGCCTTCAGTGTTATATGATGTGTTATATGATTTTGTTCTCTTAATTATATGTTCTCTTAGTCTTTTTCAATCTATTTTAACTTTTACTAATAAATATTAACTTTTTGATCATAAAAAGAGGCACAGACAATACATTGGATCTTCAAGCAATACATTGGGTAAAGGAATATAATGCAGTGGCCGCCTACTTGCAGATTTTCACCCTGTTAAGAATGGATTAATGTCCTTGCCCAAACTTCATCTCCCTTTCTCTGATTTTATAAAAAGATAGGACTCTGTATAATGATCTAAGATTGCATAACCTTTGTATTTGGAGTATTTCATAATAACTACAGTTTGAAAAAAGAAAGTCAAAAGATTTACAAGTGCTCCGGCCAAAGATATCAATTGTCATAGATATCAAATGTCATACCTCACTGTGTGATTTATTTAACTCCATTCTCTTAGTTAACACATGTACATGTTTACAAAGACAAAACCCCAATGTTGTGGGTGGTCAAGCCCAGGTTTCAGTTTTGAAACCGGGCTTTGATACCATATGTAGATCCTGGTTATTTTCAGGACTCAAACTAATTAAAAGTTTTCTAAAATCTCCTACTTTAATGACTAAAATTTAGTTTAGAATTTCTTTCGTGATTTTCTTATACTTGGAATAAACCAGGAATAGACAGTAACAACATAATAATGATAACAACATAATAATGGTAACAACATAATAATAACAACATCAACAGTAGAATAATGATAACAGCGGCATGATACATACCTCCACCTACAGGTTGGTTTATCTAGTCCATTTTTCTATCTGATCGTGTTCTTGTTCTTTCCCAAACTGAACATTAACCTCCCCGCCAACTAGGAACAGCCTCTCCAGCTCCCTAGCTCCAGGAATATTTGCAGTTTCCTGGCCCCCAAGCCCAAAATTCCCAGCAAGAGCAGTGCCCTGTGAGAGTTCCCCAAAACAATTCTTCCAATTTCCTCCTCTTCATCTATCTTTCAGAAATTCGGAAATCCTAAAACAAAAAAATGAGATCCTCTTCCAAGTCCTCCCCTTCTTTCTTATCCTCCTCTCTCAAATCCTCCTCATTGATTCCCAACAACCTTATCCCCCCATTAATTCCCCAACAACCTTATCCCCCCATTAATTACTTCACCCACCTTTTAATAATAAAATAATAAAAGAATCATTAATATATTTTAATAATTAATTAAATTAAAATTAAAATTTGTGATAAAATTAATCAATTTGGGTTGTTACAGTCTTGGATAGATCTACAAGTGAAGTCATGTAGTTCAACCAAGGATCCTTTTTCTATTTGAGATGAAGTGAAATAGTGACCAAGTGTTGAGGAAAATAAGCTTTGTAATGTACTTCCTCCATCATATAGGAGGATTATTGAATAACGATCTTCTAATGTTAATTTGAAGTCCATAATTTGTATAATAGGGTTGCAAATAATTTCTCCATTTCCAATCCTTGTAAGCGAGTTTTTTGTTAACACAGATGCCATACCTTTGATATTTTGTAAAAACAGTGGAAGTACAAGGGAACTGAAAGACCACATAGGAAAAAAACAATGAAGGATTGCATTAAGTAAAATATAATGGATACAAATGAAATTAAAGGAGAATACATAATGCAAATAGAGGAAAACAATATGTGCTAAAGTATCACCATATTTGTTGATGTATGTTTGTAACTACTTGAACAACAATGGTTTATGTACTTTGTAGCGTTTAAGAAGGAATAAACATGAGATGATACGAAAAGAAAAGCATGTCATAGTAGAAGAGGAAATGTAAAAGCTAAAAAAGTAAATATTTTCTATTAGTTAAAGAAAGACATTTGTATGTTGATGATACAAATAATATTTGCACTATGGTAAGAATAATAAAACTTTAAAACTTTGTGTTGATGATATATATGTATAAAGGGAAAGAAATAGAGATATACACATGAAAATGTTTAGTTAGTTGGATGTTAGAGAAAAAAAACATATATTTGCTTTAGTTTTCTCTAAAATAAAATTGAATATTGATATTTAAAATATTAAAACATGTTTAACAACTAACAAGTGATTGGTTTCAAAGAGAAATTATGGATGGAAATGAAAAATATTGTATAACTATTGCAAAAATGTATATGACAAAAAATATGTTACAACATTTGCATGAAATTCAATAGTTTGGATTACACTTTAAAGATAAGCATTATAGGCAACATATAACCTATATATACAATTGTTGTTTACATGAGAAAATATGGAAATGCATTTCATATATATATATATATATATATATATGAAGGATATAGACATGCTTACAAGTAGGAATATCATGTTATACAAAACAAAGTAAAGTAATAGAAGATGGTTAGGTTCAAAATGTAGAAATTGTCATTGTCTTCAAATATGCCTTCAATGGATTTTTGTTGAAATGTTTTTAATGCCTTGATTTTTTTTTTCTCTACTTGCAGCTACTTGGGTAGACCTCTCAACATGAGTTTTAAGATAGACCTCTCAGCGTCTCCAACTATGCCTTTAGTGGGTATTCGTTGGTATGCTTTTAATACCACGAATGTTTTTTGCTCTACTTGTACTCGCTTTAGTAGATCCGTCAACATGAGCTTTAAGACCATTTTGAGATAATAGGTGTTTTGGTTCATATTTTAATGTGTCTTGCACACTATCATATATTATTCCAAATCCTTTAGAGAATGAGTCGGTTGTATGAAAAGAAGAGATGAATATTGTTTGTGTATCAGAAATACTAAATTTTCTAGCAACTTCTTCTTTCATCTACGGTCTTGAAAGGTTCCCCCTTCCATGATGAATAACATGGATTTGAAATTGTCTTCTATGTAGTTGGAGGTCATCAACAAGATGTTGAATGAAAAGTGTATGCCGTGCCATATGTCCGCCATTGCTATGTATGTTGATGATTTTGCAATGAGAAGATATCTATCTGAAATATTCTCAAGAGAATATAAGCATCATAGTTAGTTTTTCCTTGGAAATGTAGAAAATGTGTTTTTACAATCTAGAGTTAAAGAAGAATATAAACAATTTCAATCAAAACAACAAAGAATATGGGAAATAATTAATGTGTAAATAGAAATATGGTGGAGTGAAGTTGAGATGGAGTGGAATAAATATTTATAGATTTCCTAAAAGAAAAAGAACAAACTAATAGTGTTGGTAATGTTTATAAATATTCAATGTGATCTAATTCAGATTAAAATATATAACCTAAGATGTATGATAATGTATATGATTGATGGTGGATCCCTCATTAAATGGGATCAATGAGATGTCCTTTGTCAGTTTACCATCCAACTTGGGATGTGTAAGGGGGGCTTCATAATTCCATACAACCCTTACTCCTGATGTAAGATAACATTTCTCACCCATCAATGTCCGAGTTTGAGTAACAGTGTCAAATGCTACTCTGTAATGTTTCCATGATTCTAACAAAGAAGAGTAAAATAATGAATATTTAGGCTCCATGCTGATTTAGGGAATATTGAAGAGTTTGAAAAGAAAGAACAAAGTATAGATTAAACATATATATAAAAGTAATATAAGAAATTTTAACATATCATCATTTAATAAAATAAAACAAAGGATAATAAATGAATATTTGAATTTATATAAAGTATATTTAACATTGTGAACAAGATAAAAACATGTAGAGTAAACTATATTTTTTTATGCTAGTGAATGAAAAAACATGGAAACGATAAGAGCAAGTCATTTTGAATTGTAAATATTTCAACATACATTTCATGATATAAGTAAATATATAAAATATTGATTAATGTTGAAGGGTATATATATCAATCGTAGCGAACATAATTATTCTTATCATCTTAAAAGAGTTGTCTATGATGAATAAACAATAAGTATTTGAGATTCATGTCTCATTGTTGGGATCACAACACATCATGAAAAAGAAGGATCATGATAAAATGAAATGCAATTGATTTTTTAATAATGTATATAGAAGTATTTATGTTGTAGAAACTTCTACAGTTCCAAGATGCACGCATATTTGACTTAGTGATGGGGTTTTTCTAAAAAGGCATGTGAAATGGGTATTGTGTAGTACTATTAATAAAACATATTCTTTTTTTTCACAAATAGAAAGGAAAGGCCAATAAGTAAGCAAAGTAAATTGTCAACTATATTTGTGAATTATATATATTTTTTAAATTATCAACAAAAAAAAACTAATATAATTTCTAGGTATAAGCATACATTCATTGTTAAATGAACATGAAAGAAGAGAAACAAGATATTTTATGTGAAACATACATGATATCTAATAGATGTTTAATGAAACGCTTAATATGTATTTGTGATGTTCTTGGCTTACTTTGTTGGAGATTTCTTGAATGTGAAAGAACAATGTGTTTTCAATTTCAATTTGCTATTGCTATCAATTATATAATTATATATAGAGAATTATATAGAGAGAGAAATAATTTCAATTGGATGTAAAGAAAAATGTTAGGAGGAAAATTTCTCTATGGCTAGGGGTAAACCACAATAGATGGAAATGACTGCAGAAATAAACTCTAATCTCAGGTATGCTATATAAACAAAAATTCTAGCAAGACAAGATAAAAGGCCTACCTCGTCCATACGTTCAATAAATTCCACCATTGAGCACTTGACTCAAAGCAATACACATGCAACTTGTCCTCAAAAACCAAGAAATGCAAGCATATGGTGATATAATGTCAGCACATTCAATAGCATAATCCATCAACATTCATAACAAATACGCCCATGAAATAACAATTCAAATATTTTCAAGATATTAATTGGATGAGAAAAGAGTATTTCCATTCAAATGTAATCAACATAAGTGAATGAATTACAAACTTCTATGTCGGCACGGTTTAGAACCGAGAAACTAAGTCCCTTCCAACTAGACCTCCACCACTTCAATCTTCCACCAAAGGCAAGCTCATATAAGAGAGACAATGAGGTTCTCAATCAAGTAGGGAAGAGTGTTGGCATGTTTACAGATAGAAGGTAGAGTATGCATGTTGTCATTGATGGCAAGATCAAAAATCAGCACGACGATGACGAACAAGAGAAAGTGGCAAGATCAGAAGCGTAAGCTCAACAGTGAAGAGCAACAGTGATCGTTGGATCACCCATCCTGAATTCCCGATGGTCGTCAGACCTGAATTTAGATAGGAGGAGCGCGCAGAAGAGGAGAACAGATCTCAGGCGTCAGATCTGAGCGCGAGGACCGACTGTCGTTGGATCCAGAAGAATGAGCACGATAGTTAAGTGCAAGATGAAGTGGTCTTACAAAGTCCCAAAAGCAGGGGGGCCATTCGATCTGAAGGACGCGTCGTAGCAGATGAGGAGTTTCACAAATTCATGAATCAGGTGGATAGAGGTGAGCTAATCTCCAACTCCATGAAATGCGAAATCGCGATGACAATCCTGGTCATTGAAGCCAGAGGACACATGGCGAGCGATTGGCATTTCACTGACTTGCACATTGGAGGAGTCAAAGGAATATGACACAGGAACTTGTGACATGCAAAGTCGTGAAATGATCTAGACCATCGGATCACCAAAGTTCTGTACCGTTGATCTGACAAGCAAAGCACCTGAATGTTTGGCTCATGGTCATAGCCAAGGTCACGTCATTGAAGGATGAAGGGAGGATCTAGCACATTGCTAAGCCCCATTTCGGATATTACGACTTGGGAGAGTTGAGAAACCGCGTACCAAGATCCCCGAAATCGCAAATCGTGAAGCGCTTTCTGGATAAGCGCTTGGTCACAGCCAGTGGTCACGAGAAGGGAAGGAGCTAGAAGCTAAGCTCCATTTCGGAGATCATGACATGGGAGAGTCGATATGTCTCATTACAAGAATTCTAAAACGCGAAATCGTGAAATCACTTTCTGTTTAGCGCTCGGTCACATCCAGTGGGCATATGGGATAAACACGAGACCCTGCCGGTGTAATCCAATGATGTTGATTAATTGGGAATTTGATCGAAGGGCTATTGTTTTCACCTCATTGTTAATTGTTCAGTTACGATTCAGTTAGAAGAACTCAATCATAGTTCTTGGATGTTTGGCGATTCAGTTGTTGATGCGTTTCCTTGGAAATTGGAGGTGTAACTGAATCGGGAAGATAGCATAAAAGAGAAATGTGTGTGACTGTGTGAGGGTGGTTGTTCTAATTGAAAAATGAGTTTAACTATAAGAAAGGCAAAATTAAAGTATGTGCAGTATGAGATGAAACTTAGAGATGAGAAATAGAAGCTGAGCAGATTTGCAGAACAGGCAGAAGAAGAGCAGAATTGAAAAATAGACAGAAGAAGAGTAGAATTGCAAAACAGACAGAAGTGGAACATATTTGCAGAACAGACAAAAGAAGAGAAGAAATGAAAAACAGGCAGAAGCAAGTCAAGCCAAGTATGAACAGAGCGGAAGAAAAGTGAAGCAGAGAAGAATTGCAGAACAAAGAAGAAGTGGTAAGAATCGATATACATGTATTGTTGGTTATTCAATCATTTATTTACACTCAGGGAGGTAGGGTGGTGTTAGGGAGGAATGTATTCCTCTGATATTCAAGTTGGTGCTTCAATATTGTAAGTTGCATATTCCATCTAGTTGTGGCTAGAAAACAGGGTGGCAGGGTGGTGCTAGGGAAAACACAAAGTTTTTTGTATGCAAGTTGGTGCTTGTATAAGTCCAGTTTGTGTTGAAACACTCAGGGAGTCGATGCTTCCTTCTAGTGGGTGCTAGAGAAATAAGAGGGTTGGTGCTCTAAACAAGTTGGAGCTTGTAAAACAGAGGTAGTAGCCTCACATTGAGTTGGTTCTCAAAGATAGATGATGTACAGAACTTAAAAGATTGCCTATCATTCGAAGAAGAAGAGGTTTTCTCCCTTTATGGGTTTC
>JASDQU010108554.1:61829-77923 GCA_032191745.1 Picea mariana
TATATTGAAACTATATATATTGAAGGAAAAATGTCGTTAAAGAAAAATAAGATTACAAATGTATATATGTAAAATTCTTTGGCCTACCTGATATATATACGTAGGCAGGTTTGCAAATGAACTGATATATATACGTAGGCAGGTTTGCAAATGAACTGAGTAGAACTGATCTTCAAATCTATCCAGAGACGAATGAAGAGGCAGGTTTGCAAATGAAATGAGTGGAACTGATCTTCAAATCTATCCAAAGACGAATGAAGAATAATGTAGACAAAGCAAAGGTTTGATAATTGAAATGGAAATTGTCCATTCAAGAGCTTTATATAGAAAAATGGTGAAGATCATACAACCGACCTAGTGCTGACCGACTAACCTAGTGCTGACCGACTAACCACTTACAAGTGGTTGCGTAAACCAACTTCTTGATTGCGTGCAGTAGTTACACTTTGTTGCCAGGCTAAGATTTGATTGTCGTCCTCAATTGTCGTACATGTAGTTTTAAATGTGATGATCGGGGTTGTAAATGTGTTTTCATGTTCTTTAAATGAAAGCCTTAAAATCATTCATTAGAATGTAAAAAGTAGGAAGTGTTAGCAATTGAAGTTGATGGGTTAGTAAATGCTTGCACGAAGGTTGCCAAAGAATAATTAATCATGCACATACATCCCATGCCCATGGAAGAAGAAGTGTATGTACATCAAATTTAATACAGACGGCGAGTTCTAATTGGAGGATGACAGACGACGAAGGCTCGAGATGAACGTCCCTTAAAAGAACGCCTTCGGCATAATAATTGTAGTGTAATTCATGATGTCAAGGAAAATGAATATACATGACATGTCTTGGCATAAACTACATAACTAGTATCTACTTGTGTTAGCCTTGATAACTTTTTTTTAGCTCTTCAATTCTATTTGTATTATGGTCGTCATAACTAGTATCTACTTGTGTTAGCCTTGATAACTTTTTTTTTAGCTCTTCAATTCTATTTGTATTATGGTCGTCAAAAGGAGGGAGTTTTTTTTTTTTTCCTCTCCACAATTGGAGTACATAAATGGATTAGAGGTCATTTTTCATATCCCTAAGTTGGTGAAAGTTTCCTTGTTTATTTCCTATGGTAGCCATGGGAGAGTAGTCAATTTTTGGGACAAGAAACCAAATTGTCTAAATTGTGTTGGACTCCCAAAAGAAAGACTATTTTTGCTTTAGGCTCTTACAAGACGATATGTCGTTACCATGATTTCAAGCTCCATAGGGTGTTAGATTTTTTTGAAGAACGAGGAAAAATTGTAGAGCATCCTTAAATGGCGGCTCAAAGAGAAGAAGTTGGAGAGACTGCTTGCGGTGGCATTAGGAGAATCGTTTGGGAGCTATTTCATCTCTACTTTGGCCACTAAATTCCACTTTGACTCATTAACGATCATGACTGCAGAAAGAGATTTAAAGTGATGGATGTCGAGACCAAGTATCCTCCCACTATCTTTTTTCATATGTCCAACAATGCGAGGAGAATTGAATTGGTTGTAGAGACCATGTAAATGTTGAAAAGTAAAGAGATCAATGTTGTTGAGGTTGAATTCCTTGATTTTCCCTTGACACCTAATTTTTTATTGGATATAATTCTAGGTTTGGATGAGAGAACTTTCATAAGAATTTTTAAGTGTTTAAAGAGATTGACATTATAAGTGAAAATATTTACATGACAAAGGATCGATGATCAATCACTTGGCAAAAACCTTTGAGAAAAAAGAAAAGCCTTTTTTGATCAATCCTTTGGCTAAACCTTGCTTATGGTCACCACCAAATTACTAGCTTACAATCTGAGCAGATTTTTAATTGATTTGATTCTTACTTGTTTGAATCCCAATAAAAAAATTAAGGTGCATATACTTATAAATGGTGACCTAAGTAATATATTCGTAGTAATCTTGAATTTTTTTCCTTTTTTCTATAACTATTATGTTGCAAAATATGCACCTCACTTAGACTATAAACTTAATTAATGTGTTTCATACAAAGAAAAATACTCATAATATGGTATATACAATATATGCTTATTAAAAACTTTTTATACAATAACAAAGAAAATAAAACCAAATAACTATTACAAATTTTGAAAATTCCATCACCATTTAATTGAAAAAGTGAAAAAAATGTCAATTATACTTAACACTAATTCCTCAAGCATGAAAGAGGGATAGGGAGGGTCGAGCGGTACAGCTGAAATGGAAAAATTTGGATTTTTTGCTAGCTACCTTCGTCTCTAGTTAAGGGGGGCGCTAACTTTAGTTGGGATCTGATCGCCCCTTTGGAGTGGAGGGGTCTAGGGAAGAGTGTTAATGGTAGGAAAATTGTTGTCAGAGGGGCTAGGGTTAGGTGAGGCATGTAGGTACATGGATCGGATCTAGTGGGGGACTTGGACGAGGATTATTGGTGGAGCCAGAAGGCTCTTTTAAAAACAGACACAGATTACAAGGAGGATTTAATGCAGATTAGACTCTCCCATGTTTGATCTGGATTTTATAAGCAGAAAAAAATAAATATAGATTATTAAAAGATGCTTAACACAGAATAACAGAGACACAGTAAAACTGGTTTTCTATTCAATAAGTAAATAAGTTGAAACTGTAAAATGCAACGGAAAACAAGCTTGCTGGAATAGTCGTAGTTTATCTCTGAGAAGAGATGTGACGATTGCGCTCATTCACGAGAAGATCGTTACAATGAGGCTCTGAAGGCCTTTTACAATAAAAAGGAATGTCAAAAACCCTGGACATCAAAAAACCTAACCCTAGGAGATGAAGCGCCAAAAGTCATGTGGGCCCCGTTTGGGTAAGTTAGTACATCAACTTCCCGGGGTCGTAACTTTTGCATACAATATTTGTTTTAGGTGCACGATAGCCCATTGGAAAGGTCTAACCAAGAAGAAAAAAAAAAATCCTGGCCCAAGGCAATGTCTATAGTAGTTCCCTGGGCCCTAAATCCCCAAAAACGTCGTTTAGGGCCTCAAAACAGCCCCGGAAGTTTGGAACCCGAAAAACTGCCAAGGTGGAAAACTGTTTTTCAAGCCAATGGAATAGGTGGTTGGCCACTGACATCCACCTAGATAAATCCTCCCTCCTTAGGAAGAAATGGCCTCCATTACGTTGATTTCCCCCATCATATGAGGAAATTTCTGCTGAATTTGGCCCCGGGTGAGCCACTTGCCTTGGTATAGGAGCTACCCTACTTTGACGACTAGATAAAGATGGGTCCTTTGTTGTCTAGTGCCCTTGATCTTTGTGTCCACAATAGGATCACTGGACGCCTGTTGCATGCAGTCAGGGTTGAGCTCTGTTGGTGTCAATTTCTTTGTTATCTCCGAGGTTTCCAATAATGGTGGGAAATATGGTCGAAGGAGAGCCACATTGAAGACTGGATGCAGACCAAGGAAGGGGGGAATGTTGAGCTCAAAATAATTGTCACCCACAACCTTGGTGATGGTGTAGGACCCATAACAGAGTGGGAAAAGCTTCTATGGGGCCCTGTAAGGCGTTCTTTCTACAAATGCAACCAAACTTTATCGCCCACTTGAAAATTATGTGGAAAACTTCGAGAGGAGAAACATCACACAATACCTCATATTCAAAGGGCTTGATATCGTACGACATTCGATACTATTCCCTGACGCGGAGATCACTTCCTTGGCAGAGCCATCCAATGGTGTAGGGTTGTCAGCAGGGCCAGCCACTTGATGACCTCTGCTGAGATGAGGTTCTTTTGGCTACCGCTATCAACGATGAAGTGCAGCGGGGTGCCTTTTACCCACATCTGTGAATGGAAGAGGCGCTCTCCTTCTTTTGGCTTGTCTGGTTCACCGGGATGGAGCTTGGTGGTAGAAACGATGGCACTGGGTTCCACGTCAATGATCCATCTTCCCCTTTTTGGTTCTGACTCAGAGTCAGAACCTGCATTTGATTCAGAGGCTTTCACTTCGGCCACCAGTGACTGCTTTGAGCGACAGCCAACAGTGTTATGCCAAGGGCTCTTATGGAAGTCACACCACTTCCCGATATCTTTTTTTGTCTTTCCAGTGTCCTTCTTTGCTTGCGTCTTGGACTGGTTGTCCTGATACTGTACATATTTTCCCTATACTTTTTTTTGTGGGTTGGGGCCGCCCTTTCCTGGCTTTTGTTGTGCGAGGTTCCCAGGCCGAAATTGTCACGTCTTTTGTTTGAGATTTTGCTCAATTTTGATGACATATCAGTAGGTCGCGCCCAAGGACAAGATATACAAAAATTCCATTTCAGTCTTGATGTATCTATGCAAAGCACTGCGATACTTGAGCACTAGATGTTGCTCTGAATATTTGATACCCAACTTGTTGCGCAAGGTATGGAAGATATTTGTGAACTCTGGCACTACTTGGTATATTTCTTGCCGCAATGTGGTCCATTTGGTATACAAGTCATCATAACTTCCAACAGGGTAGTATTGTTCCTTAATAGCATCCCTGAAGGATTCCCAGGTGGTCCCGACTGTAAATAATGAGGGTTCCTCTATTTCCTTTTGCTCATAGAAAGTTTCCCACCAATCTTTGACATGGGGAACGAATTTGAGGAGCGCAAAAGTAATCTTTTATCTATTTGAAAAGTTATGGATAGAAAAATACCCTTCTAGTAGATTCAACCACTTGTCTATAGCATCTGCGTCTATCTGACCTTCAAATATAGAAATATCGAAGTTGATTTGTACTTTGAAGGGGGTGGCGCCTCCGCTCGAGGAAGATGTGTTGCATATTGGTAGTCGCCAAAGGATTTGCGTGAAAATGTCCATCATCTCGCTCCTTTGTTGTGTGAGGGCTTCCTCAAGCAACATTTTGAAAGGATCTCATGCCATTTCATCTTTTTTTTCTCCTTCCATGAGAGGTCGCTTGGGCGTGTGAGAGATTTTGTACTCAAGAGAAACAAACTCGAGACCCAATTCTTTGTACCGCTCTGATACCATTGATCTGTATTTTATGAGCAGAACAAAATGAATAATATTATTAAAATATGCTTAACACAGAGTAACAGAGATACAGTAAAATTGGTTTTCTATTAAATAAGGAAATAAGTTGAAACTGTAAAATTCAGCGGAAAACAAGCTTGTTGGAATGGTGGCGGCTTATCTATAAGAAGAGATGTGACGGTTGTGCTCATTCGCAAGAAGATTGTTACAATGAGGCTCTGAAGGAATTTTAAAATAAATAGGAATTTCAAAAACCCTAGACATCCAAAAACCTAACCCTAGGAGATGAAGCGCCAAAAGTCATGTGGTCCCCGTTTGGGTAAGTTAGTACATCAACTTCCCAGGGTCGTAACTTTTGCATACAATATCTGATTTAGGTGCACGATAGCCCATTGGAAAGGTATAACAGAGAAGAAAGATTTTTTACTGGCCCTGGGCAATTCCATAAACAATCCCCTGGGCCCCAAATCCCCAAAAACGTCGTTTAGGGACTCAAAACGGCCTCGGAAGTTTGGAACCCGAAAACCTGTCGAAAAACTGCTAAGGTGGAAAACTATTTTTCGAGCCAGTGGAATAGGTGGGTGGCCACCGATATCCACCTGGATCAATCCTCCCTCCTTAGGAAGCAATGGTCTCCATTGCCTTGAGTTCCCCCACCAGATGAAGAAAGTTTTGCTGAATTTGGTCCNCCAAACCAAGGAAGGGGGGAATGTTGAGCTCAAAATCATTGTCACCCATAGCCTTGGTGATGGTGTACGACCCATAACATATTGGGCGAAGCTTCTGGTGGGGCCCTGTAAGGAGTTCTTTATGCAAATGCAACCAAACTTTGTCGCCCACCTAAAACTTATGTGGCACCCGATGTTGATCATTGCACTACTTGTACTTCTAATTAGAATTATGTAGAATATCCTGAAACTGTTGGTGGATGTGCTTGATCCGATCAATGAAACAGTTGGCTTTGTCAGCTTCTGGTGGAGCAGGGGATGAGTCGATTAAGGTGGTCGCCAAGGGTAGTGCAACACCATGGGGTCCAGTGGTTGGAATCCCAACCCCACTTGAAAGGGGTTGTGGACAGGTGAGATATGCAGGGCTTGGTTGTAGCTATGTTGGACATAGGGAAGACTCTCATGCCAGGTGTGGGGGTGTTTTGAATTGTACATGCGCAGGATATGTATGACCATCTGATTAACGACCTCAATTCAACCATCTGTCTCGGGGTGGAAGGCAATGGATTTGGTGAGCTTGGTATCTAGCAGTCACTAGAGGCTTGACTAGAATGAGTTGAGGAACCAACTGTCATTGTCTGAGATAATGGTTTGTGGGATCCAAAAATGTACCCATACTCGTTCAAAGAAGATCTTAGCAGTGGATTCTATTCTGATGTTTTTCTTGTAGGCGGCTAGAATCGCCATCTTGGAAAAGTGATCAACAACCACAAAACAACAGTCATTTCCCCTCTTGGTGGACGAGAGGCCCGACATGTAGTCCATTGAGATGGATTCCCAGGGCCTGTTAGGAGTAGGTAGAGGGTTGTACATGCCCTGTTTCTTAGTGGTTGATTTTTCAATAGCACAGGTGGTGCAGGCCCTAATATACTTGCCAACATCCTGTCAAAGTTTTGGCCAGTAGAAATGTTTCTGCAACACTGTCACTGTATTTTCGATGCCAAATTGTCCTGCCACCCGACTCTAGTGAGCTTCGCAAATCAACTTCATGTGCTCGCTTGATGGAATGCAGAGATGGCCCAGATGGTACAACAACCCGTCCTAAAGATGTAAATTAGTGACCACTGATTTGACACCCAACATTTGGTAGGTGGTGGAGAATTTAGGGTTTGTCTCGTAGAGGTGGGGCCATCCGTAGGTCTCGTGACCGCAAGAGTCTAGCACCGTGGTGAGTGCTGCAACCGGAGGTCGGCTGAGGCAATGAGCAACTTGGTTGGTAATTCTTGTTTTATACTTGATGTTGAGGTGGAACTATTGTAAGTATGTTGACCACTTTTGATGGAAATCATTCTGCAATTTGCCTTGGGTCTACATGAATTGTAGTGGCTTGTGATCAGTGTGGATGATTGTCTCCTTCCCAAGAATGTAATGTCTCCACTGGAAGCAGGCTTACACAATGGAGTACATTTCTTTGTCGTAAGTAGGGTACTTACGAACAACATCTGATAGTGTCTCACTATGATATGCCATGGGGTGGCTATGTTGAGTGAAGATGGCGCCCACAACATAGTCTGAAGAATCTGTCTCGATCTCAAAGGGATGTTGCAGGTCTGGTAATGAAAGTATCGGGGATAATCACAAACGCTTCTTCAAGTCATTGAAGGCTTGTTGTTGGGACATGCCCCACACAAATTTTTCCTTACCGCCACCTCTGGTTACTTGGCTTAAGGCCCATGCGATATGAGAAAATCCCAGCACAAACCTGCGATAGAAATTAGTGAGGCCCAAGAAGCTTCGAAGTTCAGTGAGTGTGGTTGGGGCTGGCCAGTCATGGATGAGATGAATCTTGGTTGTATCCACATGCACACCATGTTGATCAATGATGTAGCCTAAGTAATGGACCTTGTCCATCCCAAAGGAGCATTTTTCTAAGTTTTCATATAGTTTATGTTGTCGCAGGGTGTGCAGAACCTGTTGAATATGTTGCAAGTGTTCCTCCCAAGTCTTGTTGTAGATGAGGATGTCATCCAGATACACCACTACAAAATTATTGGAGAAAGGTCATAGGATATCGTCCATCATCCTCATAAAAGTTGTTGGAGCGTTTGTCAAACCAAAAAAAATGACTAGCCATTCAAAAATACCTTCTTTTGACTTGAAGGCAGTCTTCCATACATCTGTTTATTCTATTGGGACCTGGTGGTAGCCAGACTTCATATCTATATTATTGAAGTATTTTTCCCCCATGAGCTAATCAAGGAGGTCGTTGATTCGGGAAATCGGGTATCGGTTTCGGACTATGATTTTATTCAGAGCCCAATAATCAATGCAAAGTCGCTAGGTCCCATATTTCTTCTCCACCAGCACGATTAGGATCCCACAAGGCAATGAGATGGGATGGATGTGCCCCTTGTGGAGAATTTCTTGGCTCTACCTCTCAATCTCCTCATTTTCTAATAGAGAGTGGTGGTAGACTAGCCCATTGGGTAACAGTGAGCCTGGGGTCAGATCGATGGGATGCTTGACCCGACAGTGCAGAGGTACCCGATAGGAGAGGAGAAGATATATGAGTATTCTTCCACGACCTTATCCACTTTCTTATGTTGTGTGGAGAGATCAACTACAGAGGCTCTGGATGTGGTTGCAATCTTTCGCTCACTCTGAAAGTGAATCACGAAGAAGGAAAATTTCCTAGTCTGAGAGATGACCTTCCTGCATTGCTTGGAAGAGATCAAGAAAATAGCACTAGGAGGGACTGCCTCGGGTATCCTGTACAATTTCCTATTCAAAGTAATAATAACACTACAATTTCCTGTATGTTTCCATAAATAAGGTTGGTCCAAAAGAACATTACAAACTTTCGAGAGGAGCAACATCATACAATACCTCGTCTTTGAAGGGCTTGATGTCGTACGACAGTCGACACTGTTGGTTGACGCGGAGATTGCTTCCTTGGCGAAGCCATCCAATGGTGTAGGGTTGTGGGTGTGGCATTGTCAGCAGGGCCACCCGCTTGACGACCTCTGCTGATATGAGGTTCTTTTGGATACCGCTATCAATGATGAAGTGCAACAGGGTGCCTTTTACCCACATTTGTGAATGGAAGAGGCGCTCTCCTTCTTCTGGCTCATCTGGTTCACCAGGTTGGAGCTTGGTGGTAGAAACAGTGGAACTGGGTTCTGCATCAATGATCTGTCTTCCCCTTTCTGGTTCTGACTCGAAGTCTAAACCCGCATCTGATTCAGAGGCTTTCACTTTGGCCGCCAGCGACTGCTTTGAGAGGTACTCAGCAGTGTTATGTCAAGGCTCTTATGGAAGTTGCACCACTTCTCAGTATCTTTTTTTGTCTTTTTGGTGTCCTTCTTTGCTTGTGTCTTGGACTAGTTGTCTTGATATTGTCCATATTTGATCTGTCATTTGTTTAGTGGGTTGGGGCCACCCTTTCCTGGCTTCTGTTGTGCGGGATTCCCGGGCCCAAATTGCCGCATCTTTTGTTTGATATTCTGCTTGATTTTGACAGCATATCAGTAGGCCACGTCTAAGGACGAGATGTCCAAAAATTCCATTTCGGTCTAGATGTATCTATGCAGAGCACCACGATACTTGAGCAGCAGATGTTGCTCTGAATTTTTGATACCCAACTTGGTGCACAAGGTATGGAAGATATTTGTGAACTCTGGCACTGCTTGGTCTCTTTCTTGTTGCAGTGTGGTCCATTTGGTATACAAGTCGTCATAACTTTCGACAGGGTAGTATTGTTCCTTAATAGCATCCCTAAAGGATTCCCAAGTGGTCCTAACTATAAATAATGAGGGTTCCTCTGTTTCCTTTTGCTCACATAAAGTTTCCCACCAATCTTTGACATGGGGAACGGCTTTGAGGAGCGCAAAAGTAATATTTTCTCTATTCAAAAAGTTATGGACAGAAAAATACCCTTCTAGTAGATTCAACCACTTGTCTATATCATCTGCGTCTACCTGACCTTCAAATATAGGAATATAGAAGTGTATTTGTACCTTGATGGGGGCAGCGCCTCCGCTTGAGGAAGATGTGTCGCGTGTTGGTAGCCGTCGAAGGATTTGCGTGAAACTATTCATCATCTCATTCCTCTGTTGTGTGAGGGATTCCTCAAGTAACATTTTGAAAGGATCTCCTATCCCGTCATCTTTATTTTCTCCTACCATGAGAGGTCACTTGGACGTGTGAGAGATTTTTTCCTTAAGAGAAACAAGCTCGAGACCCAATTCTTTGTACCCTAACCTCGTTGGGGACATGCATTAAGATGACAAGGAGAAGACCGCTCAGATACCACTGATCCGAATTTTATGAGAAGAATGAAATGAATACAGACTATTAAAAGATGCTTAACACAGAATAACAGAGATACAGTAAAACTAGTTTTCTATTCAATAAGGAAATAAGGTGAAACTGTAAAATGCAGCGGAAAATAAGCTTGTTGAAATGTTGGCGGCTTATCTCTAAGAAGAGATGTGATGGTTGCGCTCATTTGCAAGAATATCATTACAATGAGGCTCTAAAGGCCTTTTACAATAAACAGGAATGTCAAAAACCCTAGACATCCAAAAACCTAACCCTAAGAGATGAAGCACCAAAAGTCATATGGGCCCCGTTTGGGTAAGTTAGTACATCAACTTCCCAGGGTCGTAACTTTTTCATATGATCTTTGTTTTAGGCGCACGATAGCCCATTGGAAAGGTCTAAGAAAGAAGAAAAAAAATGTACTAGCCCAAGGAAATGATACAGATATTCCCCTAGGCCCAAAATCCCCCAAAACATCGTTTAGGGACTCAAAATGGCCTCGAAAGTTTGCAACCCGAAAAACTGTTGAAAAACTACCAAGGTGGAAAACTGTTTTCCAAGCCAGTGGAATAGGTGGGTGGCCACCAATCTCCACCTGGATCAATCCTACCTCCTTAGAAAGCAATGGTCTCCATTGCGTTGATTTCCCCCATCAGATGAGGAAATTTCTGTTGAATTTGGCCCCAGGTGAGCCACTTGCCTTGGTGCAGGAGTTACCCTACTTTGACGACTCGATAAAGATGGATCCTTTGTTGTCGAGTGACCTTGATATGTGTGTCCACAATCTGATAACTGGATTCCTATTGCATGCATTCAGGGTTGAGCTTTGTCGGTGCCAATTGCTCTGTTATCTCTAAGGTGTCCAATAATGGTCCTAAATATGGTTGAAGGAGAGACACGTTGAAGACTGGATGCAGACCAAGGAAGGGGGGAATGTTGAGATTTATAGAATTGTCACCCATAGCCTTGGTGATGGTGTATGTCCCATAACGGAGTCGTCAAATCTTTCGATGGGGACATGTAAGGCGTTCTTTCTGCAAATTCAGCCAAACTTTGTCACCCACCCGAAACTTATGTGGCACCCGATGTTGATCATGGCACTTCTTGTACTTGTCATTAGACTTTTGTAGAATATCTTGAACCTGTTGGTGGATGTGTTGGATCCAATCAATGAACCATGTGGCTTTGTTATCTTCTGGTGGAGCAAGGAATGAGTCAATCGGGGTGGTCGTCAGGGGTAGTGCAACATCCATGGGGCCCAATGGTTGGAATCCCAACCTCACCTGAAAGGGGATGTGACCATTTGAGCTATGCAGCGCTTAGTTGTAGCTATGTTGGACATAGGGAAGACTCTCATCCTAGGTACGGGGGTGTTTTGAATTGTACATGCATAGGATATGTACGACCATCTGATTGACGACCTCAGTTTGGCCATCTATCTGGGGGTGGAAGGAAGTGGATTTGGTGAGCTTGGTATACAACAGTGACCAGAGGCTCGACCAGAATGAGCTGAGGAACCGACTGTCAAATTCTGAAATAATGGTTTGTGGGATTCCAAAATGTACCCATACTCGTTCAAAGAAAATCTTGGCAGTGGCTTCTGCTACGATGTTTTTCTTGCAAGCGACTATAATCGCCATCTTGGAAAAGCGATCAACAACCACAAAAATAGAGTCATTTCCTCTCTTGGTGGATGGGAGGCCATATATGTAGTCCATTGAGATGGATTCCCACGGCCTGTTAGGAGTAGGCAGAGGGGTGTACAAGCCTTGTTTCTTACTGGTCGGTTTGGTAATAGCATAGGCGGTACAGGACCTGATATACTTGCTGACATCTTGTCGAAGTTTCGGCCAGTAGAAATGTTTCTGCAGCACTGCCACTGTCTTTTCGACGCCAAAGTGTCATGGCACCCGACCGTAGTGAGCTTCCCAAATCAGCTTTGTGTGCTTGCTTGATGGAATACAGAGATGGCCCAGACGACACAACATCCCATCCTAAAGATGGAAATTAATGACCACTGAGTTGGAGACCAACATTTTGTAGGTGGTGGAGAAGTCAGGGTCTGTCTCATAGAGGTGGGGCCATCCGGAGGTCTCGTGACCGCAAGAGTCTAGCACCGTGGTGAGTGTCGCGAATGGAGGTCGGTTGAGGCAGTCAGCAACTCAGTTGGTACTTCCTGTTTTATACTTGATGTTGAGGTGGAACTGTTGTAAGTATGTTGACCACTTTTGATGGCGGTCATTCTGCAATTTGCCTTGGGTCTCCATGAACTGTAATGGCTTGTGATCAGTGTGGATGATTGTCTCTTTCCTAAGAATGTAATGTCTCCACTAGCGGCAGGATTGCACAATGGATTACATTTCTTTTTCGTAAGTTGGTTACTTACGAACAACATCTAATAGTGTCTCACTATGATATGCTACGGGGTGACTGTGTTGAGTGAGAACGACACCCATAACATAGTCTAAAGCATCAATCTTGATCTCAAAGGGATGTTGCAGGTTCGGTAATGAAAGTATCGGGGATGAGCACAAACACTTCTTCAAGTCCTCGAAGGCTTGTTGTTGAGACATGCCCCACACAAATTTTTCCTTACCGCCACCCCTGATTACTTGGTTGAGGGCCCATGTGATATGAGAGAATCCCAACACAAACCTGCGATAGAAATTGGTGAGGACCAAGAAGCTCTGAAGTTCAGTGAGTGTGGTTGGGGTTGGCCATTCACGAATGACTTGGATCTTGGTAGGATACACAAGCAAACCATGTTGATCAACGATGTATCCTAAGTAATGGACCATGTCCATGCCAAAGGAGCATTTTTTCAAGTTTGCGTATAGTTTGTGTTGTCGCAGGGTGTGCAGAACCTGTTGAATATGCTACAAGTGTTTTGCCCAAGTCTTGTTGTAGATGACGATGTCATCCAGATACACCAGTACAAACGTATTGGTGAAAGGTCGTAGGATATCGTCCATCATCCTCGTAAAATTTGTTGGAGCGCTTGTCAAACCAAGGGGTTGACCATCCATTCAAAAAGACCTTGTTTTGACTTGAAGGCATTCTTCCATACATTTGTTTGTTCTATTGGGACCTGGTGGTATTCAAACTTCAGATCAATCTTACTAAAGTATTTGGCTTCTGTGAGCTTATCAAGGAGGTCGTGGATTCAGGGAATCGAGTATCGGTTTCAGACTGTGATTTTATTCAGGGCCCGGTAATCAATGGAGAGTCACCAGGTCTTGTCTTTCTTCTGCACCAGCACGATTGGGCTCCCACAAGGCGATGAGTTGGGACGGATGTGCCCTTTGTGGAGCAGTTCTTAGATCTGCCTCTCAATCTCCTCGTTTTCTAACAGAGAGTAGTGGTAGACTAGCCCATTGGGTAACAGTGCGCCTAGGGTCAAATCGATGGGATGCTTGACCTGGCAGTGCAGAGGTACCCCGATGGGAGAGGAGAAGATATCTGAGTATTCTTCCATGATCTTATCCACTTGCTTCTATTGTGTGGAGAGATTGACTGCGGAGGCTCTGGATGTGGCTGCGATCTTTTGCTAACTCTGAGAGTGAATCACGAAGAAGACAAATTTCTCGGTCTGAGAGATAACCTTCCTGCATTGTTTGGCAGAGATCAAGGAAATAGAACTAGGAGGGACTGCCTCTGGTATCTTGTACAATTTCCGTTTCAAAGTAATAATAAAACTACAAGGCCTAGACTCATATACAACATAACATTTCCATAAATAAGGTTGACCCAAAAGAAAATTACAAACTTCGAGAGGAGAAACATCACACAATACCTCGTTTTTGAAGGGATTGATGTCATACGACAGTCAACACTATTGGTTGATGCGGATATCGCTTCCTTGGCGGAGCCATCCAATGGTGTAGGGTTGTGGGTGTGGCGTTGTCAGCAGGGCCAGCCGCTTGACGACCTCTGCTGAGATGAGTTTCTTCTAGCTAACGCTATCAATGATGAAGTGTAGCAGGGTGCATTTTACCCACATATGTGAATGAAAGAGGCGCTCTCCTTCTTCTGGTTCGTCTGGTTCACCAGGCTGGAGCTTGGTGGTAGCAAAGGTGGCACTGGCTTCCGCGTCAATGATCTGTCTTCCCCTTTCTGGTTCTGACTCAGAGTCAGAACCCACATCTGATTTAGAGGCTTTCACTTCGGCCACCAGTGACTTCTCTAAACAAAAGTCAGTCGTGTTATGCCAAGGGATCTTATGGAAGTCACACCACTTTCCGGAATCTTTTTTTGTCTTTCCGATGTCCTTCTTTGCGGCTTGGATTGGTTTTCCTGATACTGTCCATATTTTCTCTGTCCTTTTTTTGTGGGTTGGGGCTGCCCTTTCCTGGCTTATGCTGTGAGGGGTTCCCAGGCCCAAATTGTCTCGCCTTTTGTTTGAGCTTCTGCTAGATTTTGACAACATATCGGTAGGCCGCGTCCAAGGACGAGATGTCCAGAAATTCCATTTCAGTCTCGATGTATCTATGCAAAGAAACATGATACTTGAGCACCATATGTCTCTCTGAATCTTTGATACCCAACTTGGTGCACAAGGTATGAAAGATATTTGTGAACTCTAACACTGCTTGGTCTCTTTCTTGCCGCGATGTGGTCCATTTGGTATACAAGCCGTCATAATTTTTTACGCGGTAGTATTGTTCTTTAGTAGCATCCCTAAAGGATTCCCAAGTGGCTGCAACTATAAATAATGAGGGTTCTTCTATTTCCTTTTTCTCACAGAAATTTTCCCACCAATCTTTGACATGGGGAACGGCTTTGAGGAGAGCAAAAATAATCTTTTCTCTATTCAAAAAGTTATGGACAGAAAAATAACCTTCTAGTAGATTCAACCACATTTCTACAACATTTGTGTCTATGTGACCTTCAAATATAGGAATATCGAAGTTGATTTGTACCTTCAAGGGGGCGGTGCCTCCGCTCAAGGAAGATGCGTCACCTGTTGGTAGCCGCCAAAGGATTTGCGCGAAACTATCCATCATCTTGTTCCTCTGTTGCATGAGAGATTTCTCAAACAACATTTTGAAAGGATCTCTTGTCCCATCATCTTTATTTTCTCCTACCATGAGAGGTCGCTTCGGCATGCGAGAGCTTTTGTCCTCAAGAGAAACAAGCCCGAGACCCAATTCTTTGTACCCTGGCCTTGTTGGGGGCATGCATTAAGACGATAAGGAGCATACCACTCTGATACCATTGATCCATATTTTATGAGAAAAATGAAATGAATACAAATTATTAAAATATGCTTAACACAGACTAACATAGATACAGTAAAATTGTTTTCTATTCAAGAAGGAAATAAGGTGAAACTGTAAAATACAGCAGAAAACAAGCTTGTTGGAATGGTGGCGGCTTATCTCTGAGAAGAGATGTGATGGTTGTGCTCATTCGCAAGAAGATAGTTACAATGAGGCTCTTAAGGCCTTTTACAATAAGCAGGAATGTCAAAAACCCTAGACATCCAAAAACCTAACCCTAGGAGATGAAGCGCCAAAAGTCATGTGGGCCCCGTTTGGGTAAGTTAGTACATCAACTTCCTGGGGTCGTAACTTTTGCATACGATATATGTTTTAGGCACACAATATCCCTTTGGAAAGGTCTAACTGAGAAGAACAATTTTTTATTAGTTCAAGGCAGTACTTCAATCAATCCCCTGGGCCCCAAATCCCCAAAAACGTCATTTAGGGCCTCAAAACGGCCCCAAACGTTTGGAACCCGAAAAACTACCAAGGTCAAAAATTGATTTTCGAGCCAGTGGAATAGGTGGGTGGCCACCGATGTCCACCTAGATAAATCCTCCCTCCTTAGGAAGAAATGGTCTCCATTGCGTTGAGTTCCCCCATCATATGAGGAAATTTCTACTGAATTTGGCCCTGGGTGATCCACTTGACTTGCTGCAGGAGAAAACCTGCTTTGACGAATCGATAAAAATGGATTCTTTGTTGTTGAATGCCCTTGATCTATGTGTCCACAATCTGATCATTAGATGTCTGTTGCATGCAGTCAGTGTTGAGCTCTGTTGGTATCAATTTCTCTGTTATCTTTGAGGTGTCCAATAATGGTGGAAAATATGGCCAAAGGACAACCACGTATAAG
>JASDQU010108554.1:102114-131033 GCA_032191745.1 Picea mariana
TCCTTTGGCATGGACAAGGTCCATTACCTAGGATACATCATTGATCAACATGGTGTGCATGTGGATCCAACCAAGATCTAGGTCATTCGTGACTAGCCATCCCCAACCAAACTCACTGAGCTTCGAAGCTTCTTGGGCCTTGCCAATTTCTATCGCAGGTTCATGTTGGGATTCTCCCATATTGCATGGGCCCTTAGCCAAGTAATCGAGGGTGGTGGTAAGGAAACATTTGTGTGGGGTCTGTCCCAACAATAAGCATTCAATGATTTGAAGAAACACTTATGCTGCTCAACCCCAATACTTTCATTACTGGACCTGCATCAGCCCTTTGAGATCGAGGCAGATGCTTCAGACTATGTTGTGGGTATCATTCTCACTCAACATGACCACCCATTGGCCTATCATAGTGAGACATTATCAGATGAGGTTTGTTAGTACCCTACTTACGAAAAATAAATGTACTCCATTGTGAAAGCCTTACTCTAGTGGAGACATTACATTCTTGGGAAGGAGACATACATCCACACTGATCATAATCCACTGCAGTTCATGCAGACACAAGGAAAATTGCAGAATGACCGCCATCAAAAGTGTTCCACATGCTTGTAGTGGTTCCACCTCCATCAAGTATAAAAATGGAAGTACCAACCAAGTCGTTGATTGCCTCATCCGACCTCCAGTCACGACACTCACCATGATTTGATACTCTTGCAGCCATGAGAGCTATGGATGGCCCCACCTCTATGAGACAGACCCTGGCTTCACCACCACCTACCAAATGTTGGGTGCAAAATCAGTTGTCTCTAATTTCCATCTTCAAGATGGGATGTTGTGCCATCTTGGAAATCTCTGTGTTCCATCAAGTGAGCGAACGAAGTTTATTTTGGAATCCCACTATAGTAAGGTTGTAGGACACTTCAGCATCGAAAAGACAGTGGTATTCCTACAGAAATATTTCTATTGGTCGAATCCTCGACAAGATGTCAGCAAGTATATCAGGTCCTGCACGACTTGCAATATTTCCAAACCGACCAATAAGAAACAGGGCATGTATACCCCTTTGGATACTCCTGACAAGCCATGGGAATCCATCTCAATAGACTACATTTTGGGCCTTTCATCCACCAAGAGGGGAAATGACTATGCTTTTGTGGTTGTTGATTGCTTTTCCAAAATGGCGATTATGGCCACCTACAAGAAGAGCATCACATTAGAGGCCATTGCCAAGCTCTTCTTTGAATGAGTATGGGTACATTTTGGAATCCCACAAACTCTTGTCTTATATCGGGATAATTTGTTCCTAAACACATTCTGGTCAAGCCTCTGGTCACTATTGGACACCAAGCTCACAAAATCCACTGCCTTCCAACCCCATACAGATGGCCAAACAGAATTTGTCAATCGAATGATCATGCATATCCTATGCATATACAATTCCAAGAACCCCCACACATGAGATGAGAGTCTTTCATATGTTCATCATAGCTTCACCCGATACCTTCATAGCTCAATTGGCCACAACCTCTTTCAGGTGGGGTTGGGATTCTAACCATTGGGTATCATGGATGTTGCACTACCCCTTGCGGCCACCCCAAGCGACTCGTCACCTACTCCTATTGAAGCTAATAAAGCCACCCAGTTCATTGAGTGGATCCATCAAATATGCCAATAGGTTATATATATTTTATAGAAGTCCAATTCCAAGTAGAAGTAATGCCATTATCAACATCGCGTGCCACATAAGTTTAAGGTGGGAGACAAAGTTTGGTTGCACTTGTAGAAAGAACACCTTACAAGGCCCCATAGGAAGCTTCACCCACTCTGTTATGGATTGTAAAACATCACCAAGGATTTGGGTGACAATTATTTTGAGTTCAACACCCCCCCTTTCCTTGGCCTCCATCCAGTGTTCAACGTGGCTCTCCTTCAACCATATTTCCCACCATTATTGGACACCTCAGAGATAGTAGAAAAATTGACACCAATAGAGATCAACCCTGACTACATGCAACAAGCATAAAATGATCAGATTGTAGACACACAGGTCAAGGGCACTTGACAACAAAGGATCTAACTTTATCGAGTTTTCAAAGCAAGGAAACTTCTGCACTAAGGAAAGTGGCTCACCCAAGGCCAAATTCAGCAGAAATTACCTCATTTGATGGGAGAACTCAGTGCAATGGAGACCATTTATTCCTAAGGGGGGAGTATTGATCCATATGGATTTCGCTAGTCTCCCACCTATTCTAAGTGGCTCATTTTGGCAGTTTTCGAGTTTGGCAATTTTTTCCTAGTTTTTGGGTCCCTAACTTCTGGGGTCATTTTGACGCCCTAAACAATGTTTTTAAGGCTCACCACAGTGAAATTGTAGATAAAAATAGAGTCTGGCGGCAACATGTTCAGTCCTCAGATATACCTTTATAATGGGATATCGTGCGCCTAAAATGAAGATTGTATGAAAATGTTACGACGTTGGGAAGTTGATGTACTAGCTTACCCCAACGGGGCCCACATGACTTTTGGTGCTTCATCTCCTAGGGTTAGGTTTTTGGATGTCTAGGCTTTTGGTATTCCTGTTTATTGTAAAAAAGGCTTGGAGAGCCTCATTGTAATCATATTATTGTGAATGAGCGCAATCATCACATCTCTTCTTAGAGATAAGCTGCCATCATTGTTGGCACAGGGGAAGACCCAGGATTCAACTCCAAGAGAGTACCAACAATCCCTAACTACTATCTCTTTGGGAAACACCTGCAAAGTAGATGCAATCTCACCTGAATTAGCTATAGGGGTTTGTAGGACACATGTGTCTACAACTAGAGTCAATGTAGAATGGATTTACAACAACAATACATTGTCACCTAATATTCTTTATCTTCCTTAAACCTACTACGCAAGTTATACTTCAGATCTACTCAATATCACAATAGAAGCATATCAAATGATAGAGAACACAACATCAATCACACACAACACAAGATATTCATGGTTCACCCTCTGTCTAGGGCTATGTCCATAGAACTGTGCTTTATAATATATTAAGATGAAGCACACTGTTCTTGTCTGCGCTCTCAACTAGCAGATCTTCTCTCTTCTCCTCTCTATCTCTCCCCTCACTACGCACCCAACTACAGGGTTGATATTCGCACCCAACTGAATATCTTACAATACTAGAAGGCTCATGCACTCAACACTTCCTTCTCACACAATAATACTCACTTGATCACACACGAGTAATGAACTCACGACCAATCTAGTGCTAATAATACCAACAACCCATCCCAGGTCCTTTAGACCTCTATTTATACATTACAATAGTTCTCAGACACCCTTAGGTTAAAACCTAAGTTTCAAAACCCTAGATACAAATACCCTAGGTGTCTAAAACCCTAGGTCAACTTGACCCACGTTTTTAGGGCTTCACCAGCCTGTCTTTCCTTCCTTCTCACGCGGTGCTCCAAAGCATCCAACAGTAGCTTTTTCCACTTTCTGAGTTTTCCACAATCCATCTTCCTTTCAGATCTTTTATCCTCAATCTTCTCATCTGACAACTTTCTTTCTCTTACTTTGCACCATATTTTTTTCTCTATGCTCACTTCGACCCAGTATCAGTCACTGCATCTTCTGCGTAGTTCTCATTTTTCCTTTTCTTCCTTAATGTTCACTTTCTTCCATATCCAAGGGCCAAAAGCCCCCCAACACTCACCTGTGACTCGTCCCGTGGCACTTCAGATCTGATCCTTCTATTGTGATTCGACTTCAGACTACATGGGGCAGCCTGTGCTTCCATCTTTAGTCCTCCCTTCCTTCCTTCTGTGGAGTGTATTTTATGTGTCTAGTACCCAATTTCAATTGAACATAGTACCTAGACCCTTTTCCTTTTTCTTTTACTGAGAGCTATGAGGCAACTGGTTGTCACAATACAATATCAACTGGATCCCATTCATTAATCCCTCTTTCCATTCTCTATTCAAAGTCTTCAACTGTGCAGCTCCTCCTTCTGTAACATAGGGAACCTCATATGGCCCAAGCCAATGCATTCTAAACTTTCCAAGATTCTTCATGAACTTATTGTCATATGCCAATACCAAATCACCTTGCTTAAATGCCTTCTTTTTGATGTGTTTGTCATGGTAGGCCTTCTCTCTTTCTTTGTGAACTTGCTGGTGAAATCTTACAATAAATCTGTCTTCTTCCAGTTAGACCAACTACACAAGCCTCTCTTACATAGTGCGAGTGTCATCCATACCTATAAAGGCAACGATTCTTAGGATTGGTACCAAATATTCCATTGGGACAATAGCTTCTAGATCATAAACCAACTTAAAAGGGGTCTATATTGTTAGCTTCTTGCAATGGCTTATAGACCATAAACCAACTTAAAAGGGGTCTGCATTGTTAGCTTCTTGTAAGTGGTTCTATAGGCCCATAGTACTATTAGTACTCTCAAACCCTAGTCATCCATGTTCACACTGCATATGTTCGTCAGTGTTGTCTCCAAGATTTTATTGAATGCTTCAACTGTCCCATTTTCTTGTGGATGATAGGGTGTGCTCTTCTGATGGTGAACTTCAAATAAAATATGAAGTGTACCATCCTATGTAGTTATGATATCATCCAAGGATATGAAGTGTAGTTATGTAGTGTTAAGGATTGTAGTTATGATATCATCAAATATGAAGTGTGCAACTATATTTTCACTACAATCCTTAACTTCTCTTGCTTCTGCCCATCTTGTCAAATACTTGGTCGTAGTGATTATGTATCTAGCTCTTATGTTCTTCCCTGGTGGGTTTATAGGTCCCACGAATTCAATGAACCATTTTTCAAATCCTTATAGGGTCAACTGTGGTGCTAAAGGAATTTCATCTCTTCTGGATGGTTTCCAAACTCTTTGACATGCATCGCAGGCTCTGTAATAATCCTTAGCATCTTTGTGTAGAATAGGCCACCAAAGGCCAGCCCTAAGAATCTTTTGTGTTGTTTCTTTCCCTGTGTAGTGTCCTCCTGTGATGCCTTCATGTGCTTATGTGAGGATCAATGGTATCTATGCTTCCATAACACACCTCCTTAATATCTCATCAGGTCCCATCTTGTATAGTTGTCCAGCTATAAGTGAAAAATCTGCAACATGTACTACCAACTACTTCTTCTGAATAATTGTATAGTCACTAGGTGCCATTCATGTTGCTAGGAAGTGGACTATATCTACAAAGTGATCATCAATCTTTCTAATGGCCAACAGTTGTGCATCCGACCGTGTATCCTCCAAGCTAGTAGGCTCTTCTCCATGTTCCAACCTCAACAAGTGATCAGGACCTTTGTTCATTCTTCCTGGATTAACCACGATCTCAAAATCATATTCCTGAAATAGCAGAAGACATATGCATATTCTCCCCCACAACACTGGCTTGTTGACTAAGTACTTCAACGCGAAGTGATCAGTAAACATTTTGATGTGTCCTCCCAACAATTAATGGCAGAACTTTTGCAGCGCATACACCATGGCTAGCCCTTCTCTCTCAGTGGTGGTGTAATTAATCTCAGTTGTTGATAGCTTTTTGCTAGCAAAGGTTAATGGGTGGTTGATGTCTCCAGATCTTGGTTTTGCTAACACAACTCCTAATGCAATGGAAGATTCATCGACATGCACATGAAATGCCTTACTCCAATCTGGGAAAACCAGAATAGGTGTAGTAACCATTTTTTGTTTCAATGTGTCGAAACTATGATGGCATTCTTCTGTCCAATGAAACTGACAATCTTTCTTCAAAATCTTCTCCATGGGTGTTGTAATCTATGCATAGCCCTTAATGAACTTCCTGTGGTATCCAGTGTGTCCCAGTGCAGTGCGTAGATGTTTGACTAAAGTAGGAGGGGGTAGGTCAACTATAATGGAAATCTTAAATGGATCTACCAACAATCCCTGCTTAGACACAATATGACCTAGCAGCACTCTCAAGGGTGAAAAGAAGATGCACTTATTCAGGTTTAAGGAAATATGACTCTGTCTACACTTATCCAACATTAGTCTTAAACATTCAATATGATTCTGCGAAATGCTGAAAACAGTCCAATCATCAAAATATGCTTCCAGGAATTTATGTAAAAAATCCTTAAATTCTTCGACCACCACCCTAGAAAAGAAGGTTGGTGCATTCTTCAAGCCAAATGGCATCACTGTATACTGGTAGGATCACCATTCTATGGAAAATGTTATCTTGTGGTGATCTTCCTTGGCAGTCTGGATATGATGGTATCTTGAAAATCCATTTGTAAAAGAATATACCTATTGTCCTCCTACATTGTCTAACACTTCGTCAGTAAATGGTGTAGGGAATGGGTCATGCAAATATGCATCATTCAGCTTCCCGAGATCTACGCAAATACTGATCTCTCCTGTCTTTTTGTCTTGTACCACCATAGGGCTAATCCATTCTGACTCTTCAACAGGTTCTATGATTCCTACTTCCAACATTTTGTTGAGCTTAATTTTCCCTTTCTCCTTATATTTAGGTTTCAATTTGTAAGGTATCTGTTTAACTGGCCTAACATCTGGTTTCAAAGGGATCCTCATCTCCCCCATAGGCCCTTTAATACCCTTCATATCAGTGAACTTGGTTGGAAACAATTCCTGATACTCATGTAGAAACTCTGTGATATTGTCAATAGTGACAGTATCCCAATAATCTCCAACATTCGCAAGTTTTGGTGTCTACTCTGTTACAATCCTGACTTTCTTGATCTTGATCAGTTGTCCAATGAAAGGTAGTTCAACTCCTGGTCCTTCTATGTCTCTTTGGCCTTCTGTTTCAGTGATTTTCAAATTCCTTGGATCATCGTCTTCCACTGCATTGATATTGTAATAGCCTAGCAACTTCTAAAGGGGTGCAATCCATTCATCCTTTTCTTGCTCCAAAGGGAGGCTAGGTGGCTCCTTGAACACTTTCTATCTTAGAACCTGTAATTCTTGATCTACTGTAGGATATTGGATTTCGAATAAGAAGGTAGTTACAAAGTTTTGGGTCATACCTTCCCAATTTGAAGTGATGAGGCGCAGTTCTACTTGTAGGTACCAATTGATAGGGGTTGTGTCCAATGTGTTTATGAATTTGTGAACCCACTGTTCTTGAGGTATTTTTCTCCAGGTTTCCTCACAACATCGCACATGGTCTTTTGGACAGCTTCAACTTGTGTATCTAACTTCGCATCTTTCTACTCGCTCTGAAAATTGCGTTGTCATCAAAGTGTGACATTGTACCCAGTTTGTAATATTGTTTTTGTGTGTCCCCCACCATCTCACTGGAGTTGATTTTAGAGCCTCATTCATTTCCAAAAATCTTTGTTGTGTTGGTAAAATTTCTTCAAAATTCACTAAGAATGATTCTAAATGATTTAGACTGTCAAAGGTGGGAAAGTTACTTATTGTTGTGCCGATCTAACGAACTTCTCAGGTTAATCTAGCACATATCCTTATAGATACTTCATACATGTTTTTCTGCCAGTTCTCCAGTGCTTCTTCTGAATCTAATGAACATGCGTTGTCACTTCGCCAACTGAAATTCCCATCCGCCATAGGATTAATGTAGTCATGTTGTCTGGCTGTTAATTTGTATATGTTTTCTAGTTCATATGCATGGTATTCTTCTCTGATGGGTTCTGTGTATCTTTGACCTTCATCGGGATCTAAAGGTGCGATGACCCTAAGGCCATCTCCTTCAAACGTCATTCTTCTTTTCTTTAAATCAACCAGAATGGAATTATTGAAATCCAAATCAATTCCTAATAGCGCAGGGTAAGGACAACTATCATCAACTATCTCAATCACCTCGAAGTTTGCAAACATCCTTACTTCATCGATGTCCATAGGGACATGTTCCAATCTGCCAAAGGGGCTTATTGCCTGCTAGTTAGCCATCCTAAGCCTGATAAGGGAATATATCAACTTAGGTTTTCCCATTAGTGCCCAGGTTTGCTTCATCATGACATTGACCTCCGACCCTAAGTCGAGGACCATATAGTCTATACCATACTCTCCAATCTGAGTATTAAGGTGTACTTTTTTTTTTTCCTTCTCTTCTTAGATAGTTGATGTACTGCTTATTCAGTAAAGGATTTACCCTTCCTATCTCATACTGTCTCACCAAATTTTGTATCTCTTGGACAACACTTTCATCCTGAATCAACTTAATACAAGTATATAAAAATTCCATGAGCTTTCTTACCTCTTTTCCTTCTCCTAGAAGAGCAGACTAATCGAATGCCAGAGGCATTCCATATTCTCTTACTTCTGGTCATGTCTTTGATGAAGAACCTTGGTCTCTCCTGAATTTTTTTCTTGCCTCCTCAAAGATTTGTCTTTGTTTCTTTGCATCAAACACTTGTGTCTTCTCTGTATCTTTCCTGACTCCTGATTCTTCTATAGTCTTTCCTTGTATCACTCTATCCTCTCTTGTAATAGCGCCTCCTCTAGTGATAACAATGACTCTAGGATCTACTTCGCGAGGTTCTTCTTTGATTAGTTGTATTTGGGGGTTCTGCTAAGGTTCCCGTCTCTCCTGAAGTTTAGCCAACAATGACGGACATTCCTCGATAACATGCTCAAAGGATTTACAATAGCTACAAGTGGTACAAGGGTTCTAACAGTCCCTTGCCAAGTGTCCTAGCTGTGTGCAGTTATAACAGATTATATTTCTTCGACCTCGACCCATACCTCCTCCTCTTCCTCTTCCTTGGAATCCACCATGAGGGTTGAAGTTTCCTCTCCTAGGGGAGTTATACTGTGTAGTTCTTCCTTCTTGTTGTACTTCACCTTGAATTTTGTATATATTCGTCAACCTTTCATGCATGAGATTGTAAGCCCTACAATCCCTGTCATCGTGTCCTAGCTACTTATAGAACATGCAATACAGATTTGTGGGTGTCTAGACATATTTTTGCAGATAGTAACATTCACCAGGGCGATGTCGATTTCTACATACCTCGGACCAGGGTAGGGTAACTTGCTTCAAGGGGCTCAAAGCTCCAGAGGCCAAGTATTCACGGAATAGGGGATAGTGCTCCTTTTCATGGCCTTCTGATTTTCATATGATACACCAGATGTATTATCTTTTATCTTTTCCCTTGTCTTTCTTCATATCTTCGACCTGTAGTGATAGACTAGTTAGTTGGCTCAAGATTTGACTCATACCTAAGCTAGATTCTCCCATTGGGGTTGATTCTAACTTCATGGAGATTTCCAGTGCCTCAACCTATGAAGTAATATTTTGTTGCATCAGAGGAACTCTGATGTGTGGAAAGAGGGCAACAATGAACCATTCCTTCTTCTGCTCATCTGGGATCTGGGAACTCAAGTGGCCCTTCAAGGTTTTAAACCTCTGATTGAACTCCCATATGGGTTCAACTATTATCTTCTTGATTTATTTCAGTTCTGTAATGCACTGTGACTCTAACTTGTGTTTATTAAATTCAGAAATCAACGTGTTCTTGATCTCATTCAACAGTTTAGGCTTGGCAATTTCCTTAACAAACTTCATGTACCAACTCAGTGCACGGTCTCTTCTTAATAATCCATACAGCTTATCATAGAAACCAGTGCTGATTAGGATCTTTAGATCCATCTCCTCTGAAGGTGGGTAACCTCATCTCATCTGCCATAGATCTTCCTAGGTTTCCTGACTGAGTATGTGGCGGACTACTAGTAATAGTGCTCTGAGAGCTCTGGTGACTCTGATTACTCTGATTGCTTAATGTTGTTGAAACAATAATAGGATTAATATTACTTACTTCAATAGTCGGTGTAGTTCCTGAAGTTTCTAGCTCTTCTCGGTGAGGTTCCTCTGTCCTAGCGGATTCTGAATGCTCTTCGTCTGTCATATCTACCTCTTCTCCACTGTATACCCCTTGTCTCTGTAGTTTTTCTTAAATAGGTTCGCGAGAGGAACTTCTCTGAACACTCTCCCACTACACGTATGTCCAGCCTCTGTGTTTTTGTCGTTGTTTGAGTTCTTGAACATTAGCTCTTCAATCCAGCAGCTTACTGTATCTTCAATATGTTCTTCTCACACAATAGTATCTTGATCTTCAACTTCAGAAAATGTAAAAAATTTCCTCTAGGTCCCTTAAAGAAATATCTTTCTTCTTGGCTATACGATTCAACTCTATCAACAACAAACTCAGTGATATACCCTCCCATGGTACTATCAAACCAGTGATATACTGCTCTTGACATGAAGTTATCAACTCTCTTGACCTTCTTGATCAACACCGACATCCAAACCATAGTTGGCCTAGATCTGATCTCAAATTAGGTATCTGCTAACCTAGCTAGCCAGTCGTATAACTCCCTATGGATTCCTCCAAAGAAAATCTTGTGTATATCAGTAAAGATATATCTTTCCAGCCAATCCTCTGTACTAAGATTAGGGTTCTTGTTCTGGGCTTCAGCGAAGTCCCTTCCTTGATCTTCTATCCACTTCTAAATCTCTGTCTTTGATGGAAACCACCTTGACATTCTCTCAAGAAGATTCTGGTCCCAACAATGGAACCATTTGTTGGCACAGGGACAGACCCAGGGTTCAACTCCAAGAGCACACCAACAAGCCCTAACGACTGGCCCTTTTGGAAACACCTACGAAGCAGATGCAGTCTCACCCAAAGTAGCTATAGTGGGTTGCAGGAAATAGGTGTCTACAAACAGAGGGAATGCAGAATGGATTTACAGCAACAATACATAGTCACCTAGTATTCTTTATCTTCCTTAAAAATACTATGCAAGTTATACTTCAGATCTACTCAATATCACAATAACATCATATCAAATAAAAGAGATCACAACATCAATCACACAAAACAAAAGATATGCCTGGTTCACCCTCTCTCTGAGGATACATCCATAGAAATGTTCTTTATAATATATTAAGATGAAGCATACAGCTCTTGTCTGCGCTCTCAGCTAGCAGATCTTTTCTCTTCTCCTCTCTATCTCTCCCTCCCTGCGCACCCAACTACAAGGTTGATCTTTGCACCCAAATAAAGATATTACAATACCAGAAGGCTCTCACACTCAACACTTCCTTCTCACAAAATAGTACTCACTTGATCACACAAGAGAAATGAACTCTCAACCAATCTAGCACCAACAATACCAACAACCCATCCCAGGTCCTTTAGACCTTTATTTATACATTACAATAGTTCTCAGACACCCTTAGGTTAAAACCTAAGTGTCAAAACCCTAGATACAAAAACCTTAGGTCAACTTGACCCACATTTTTAGGACTTTGCCAACCTTTCTTTCCTTCCTTCTCACGCGGTGCTCCAAAGCATCCAACCATATCTTTTTCTTCTTGATGAGTTGTCCACAATCCATCTTCCTTTCGGATCTTTCATCCTCAATCTTCTCATCCGACAAACTTCTTTCTCTTACTTCACACCATCTTTTCTGCTCTTCTGCTCACTTCGACCCAATATCAGTCACTGTGTCTTCTCTGTAGTTCACATTTTTCCTTTTCTTCCTTAATATTCGCTTTCTTCCATATCCAAGGGCCAACAACCATTCTAGCAAGCTTGTTTTCCACTGCATTTTATATTTTCAACATATTTACTTATTGAATAGAATAAATTTTTACTAAATATTTGTTTTTCTTTGTTAAGAAAAATAATAATATGTATTCATTTCATTATGTTCATAAAATCCCGATCAAGTCTGAATGCTTCCATTCTAACAACTGGGGATAACGTTTCTTCAAAATATATTCCTTCAACCTGAGCATATCCCTTGCATATTAACCTTGATGAATTCCTGGTTACATGTCCATCCTTGTTCAACTTGTTTCTGAATACCCATTTTGTTCCAATCACATTCTTATCTTTAGGCCTTGGAAAAAGTTCCCATGTTTCATTCTTCTCTATTTGATCCAGTTCTTCTTTCATAACTTTGATCTAGTGTTGATTAGTTCTGGATTCTTCAAAGATATTGGGTTCAACTGCGGACAACAATGCTAGATGTATTTGTTCTGGTAAGCGAAATTTTCTTCAAGTTTCAACTCCTACATATTTATCCCTAATGATATGTTGTGGTGGATTATTTTTCTGCACTCATCGGCTAGGATTTTTGGGAGATATCTGAATATTTTTTTGGTCATCTTCCACTTGCTCTGCTTCTAGCTACTCTTCTTCTTCTTCCGCTTCTGCTTCTTCTGCTTCTTCTTTAAAATCCTCTTCTCCTTCCTTCTCTATTGAGTCTTTTCTTTATTCTTTGGGACTTCGTACACTTTTATCGCCAATCTGTACATTGATGCTTTCCACTATTTTGTTGAGTCTTATATTGAAACACTTGTATGCCTTACTTTTTCTTGATTACCCGACAAATATGCCTTTTTCAACTTGAGAGTCAAATTTTCCAATCTTACCATCTTCTCTTTTGATATAGTATTTTCTTCCAAATACTCTAAAATTTTTCACATTTGTCGGTATTCCTTTCCATAGCTTCTAGGGAGTCTTATCACTATTAATTATACGCATTCCTCTATTTAGGATATGAATTGTTGTATGTACTTCCTATGCCCAAAATATGTAACCCAACTTGGAATATTTCAACATGGTTCTAGCCATTTCCTGTACTATCATGTTCTTTGTTTTAACAACATTGTTTTGCTGAGGTGTCCTAGCTACTGAGAATTTACTTTTTATTCCATGTTCACCACCAAAATCCATGAATTATTTCGATGTAAACTCTCCACCATTTTCTGATCTCAAACATTTGATTTGAAAATTTGTTTTTGTTTCAACCATCTTTGTGTATATATTGAAGTGTTTGAATGCCTCTAACTTCTTTATGAGAAAGCAAACTATAGTCATTCTTATGTAGTCATCAATCAATAGCATGAAGTATTATTCACCATTTAATCCATTTGTTCTCGTTGGTCCACATAGATCAATATGTAAAATATCTAATGATTTTGTCATTGAGTACTCCTTTGATTTGAACTTGGTCTTGGTATGTTTTCCCTATAGACAATGCTTACATAGAGTATTTGATGGATTTGAAATATCAATAATTTGTTTTACAGCTTCCTTTCTGTTGATTTTGAAAATATTTCCATAGTGCATGTGACCCATTCCTCTGCGCCAGAAAAAACTTTCATTTTCCTTTCCTAAACAACAACTTTATTTTCCCATTTCATTTAAAACATATATGTTATTCATAGTCCTTATCATTGTTGTCACTAAGTTTTCTGATCCTTCTTTCCTAATTTCATGTTTTTTTGAGTGGAACTGAAGTGTGTGTCCTTGGTCGCACATTTGACTTACACTTAGAAGATTGTGTTTCATATCTTCGACCAATAGAACATTTTTTTCCATTACATCTTTGCTTCCAATTTTAATTGTTCCTCAACCTATGATTTTAGCTTAATGATTATTTCCAATTGAAACTGGTCCATCTCTTTGTTTCTTTAGAGATACAAACCTCTTCTTGTCACCTGTCATATGCTTTGAACAACCACTATCAACAGACCATCACTTTTCCTCTATTGGGCTTGTAGAGAAAGCGAGCATTGATTCTTCTTTATTTTCCATATCTCTTGTGGCTTTGATATCTAACTGTTGATGTTCTTCTTTGGTTCCCTCGGTGGAATAGTCAATCTATAATTCTTCGCTATGTGTCCAAAATTGTTTCATTTGTAGCATTGTACTTCATTTCTCAATGAACCAAAATTTCTTTTGTTTCTTCTGTATGCTTGATAAGATTTTCTGGGATAACCATTATTTAAGTACCCTGCATAGTTGCTTCGATTCTTGGCATCAGCCCTGTAGTTTAAACTTTATGTCCAAAATTAGAACAATTAAAACAATTACCATAAAAGAAACTTTGATACATGTGAGTATATGATGTTCTTTGTGATGCACTCCTTCTGATTTGGTCTTCTTGGATCTTCTTTATTTCTGGAATGTTCTTCTTTGGGGGAAGCCATTCTTCCTTCTTGACATAATATTTGGCTATCTATGCATAGTTTCTTTTTCCTACTTCCACTTATGTTGTCTTGGAGATCGATCCTTTCTCATGATTGTATCCTAGTCTGGATCTTTCATCGGATGGCCTTTGATTATTGATTAATTGATCCAATATTCTAGTGCTCTTCTCCTTCATATATTTCTTCTAAAGATCTTTCCTTAAAGAGAATATTTGTTATTCCAAGCTTCCAATCATTTTCTCCTTTTCTTCTGAGCAACTTCTAAGTATTTCCTCAATTCTTATGTCTTCTTCTATTTGAATTTTTAGACTCGTGATCATCTGATAGTTCTTCAGAGTTGGAATTCTGAGATCCCTCTTTAATTTTTAACTCTGCCTTGACTGACTTGTTTTTCTTTCTTTCCTTCCTAAGTTCTTTTAATGCACTTATTAGCTCTGCTCTGAGATTGAATTCACCTTTTTTTCATAATCATATTCTAATTCCATGAAGAGTACTCTTCCTAAATCATTGTCACTATCATTATCCTTCTCGTCTGATGAGGAACTATCTTCTTTTGAGTAGAAACTTTTATTAAAGAATTTCCTTTTGTTTCTTTTCTTGCTTCCCTTTTGATATTTATTTTCCCTTTTAGAATTTTATTCTTCATCATTGTCTTTATTCTTATGAGGAAATTTAGAAGAAAAATGACCAATACCACCACAATTAAAACATTTCAATGGAAGCATACCTTTATACTTGCCAGTTCCTTTCTTTGATTTCCATATGAAGTTAGCCATACATTCATCTTCATCTGAATCATCACTATAACCACAACCTGGTTTTCACTTTTTCTTGGTCTTCTTCTTTGTCTTCCTGGATTCCTTGAAATTTGTTTCCTTTGTGACTGGGTTCTCCTATTCCATTTCATAGGCTGTACATATTCCATGTAGCTCATCCATGCTTATTGTATTGAGATCTGCTCTTTCTACTAGGGATAATATTTTAGGATCAAATATCATAGGAAGAGACCTGAAGACCTTTTGAAAAAACAATGAGTCATCAACTTCTACTCCCAATCCCTTTATAGTGTTAACTATTTCGTCAACTCATAGAAGGTAGGCTGCAATGTCTCCATATTCCTTCATCTTCAACTATTTGAGCATAGATATGAAAATTTGAAGCTTAGCTCCCTTAAATTTGGCATCACCTTCATAAATATTTTGGATTTTATCCCAAATATCCTTTGCACTATCTTTTATCACATTTATTTGCAAGGGGGGGAGGGGGGGTTGTTTTCCTCAGAAGTTGGCTCTTTGGAGAAATAATTAAAGAAAGAGGGAAAAAAACCCACATTCATATTATATTCTAAGTTGGAGGTGTGATGTGACATTTTGGCACGACATGATAATATGCACGCAAATCTAGGAAGTCAAGAGCTAAGTGCCCTAGATCAATAGTCGAGGGCCACATCGGGGCCTCAACATGTGCACACAATGAAAAAGGTCGAGCGGGCTGGGGAAAACAACCATGGCATATGAAGGTGCTATGTGTCGGCCAAAGACACACATCGGGCCCAAAAGTGGGGAGGTTACAAACCACTTTTCACAGCCTTGATATGTGCATGTGCACATGGTGCCCTATCCTAGGCCGACAAGTGGCTGCCTCTCATCACTTTCACTCCTACCATCTATCTTCCACTCACTGTCCTTCCAGTACCTAACCCTTCCTCATCTTTTGCCACCTTTTCCCCCTTGCTCCACATCACCTCCATCCCAGTACACATCAGCTTCCGGTTATATGGTCCCCGCGTTACCCTCAGTCTCCTTATCCATTCATAGTTGTCCACTTGACCATCTCTCATCCACTACTCCATACCCATTGCACCCATCACTTTGTCTGTAGCCACGTCTGTCATTAGGCTTCCTTGTAAGCATCTAGCTTAGATCCATATGGTGAATGATAAGAATGCCATGTCCTGTAGAGGCAGATTTGACTTGGGTCTTCCAAATTCCAATGAAGCAATTATTAAGGCCCGTAGGGGATGGTTGAACATCGTTTCCACCATAAATGGAAAACCTAGAAAGGAATGTAAGCAAGTCAAATCAGCTCCCGAGCCTTCCTTAAACATGATTGCGTCTGAAAAGGCTCGTTTCTGACAGAAAACTGCATGTGTAGTCTATCAAGAAGCATGCAGATGCAATGCCTTTAATGCAACTTGTCTACTATGCTCCTGTGATTTTTGTTTTGAGTATAAATACTCATGTTTTATATTTTGTAAGTGTCGATGGTTGAGCAAGGCTCCCATATTGTAAAGTTTTGATGAAGCACTAGTTTCTCTAGTTATGTATCTATATTTGAGACTTCTTGTTTAATGAAAGTGAGCTTATTTTCATATCTTTGTAAACAGTTGTGTTAAAACACTCAGAATTGGAGGATCTAGTCGACGGTATTTGTGTTGTTGTGACGTAGGTTTGATCATAGCAATATTATCACCAGTTTTAAGCAGTTTCCTATGTTATTTTCTCCCTCTTACACTGAGTAGCTTAGAATTGGAAGATCCGGTCGAGATGTTACGATAACATTGTGATGTAGGTTTGATCACTGCATTGTTGTGACTGTGTCATCTCAACACATTTCAGGGTCTTGTTTTTCTTCTCCAAGCTGCTAGAAGGCTTGATTCCCATAGCAGTCTTGTCCACCATTCTCACTAAGTCTTCCCTCTACTCATTTTAAACTCAACTTCCTTATTGAAGTTAGGTCAAGACCTCACCTACTCCTGCATGCATGGGCTAGTTTTCTGAGTTAAAGTGATATTCTCCTAGGTCTACACCCATTCGACCACCCTAATTTATTATCGTGACATATAAAATTGATGGGTATCAGGCTTACCTCTACCGCAATCTAGAGGTGACTTCTAGTGCTAACATTTCTGGCACTGTTGCAGGGGACGAAGTTGAAGATTTTCCCTGGGATTGAACAACAAAGCTTATTGGTTCTAAAGGAGGATCACAACCCCGTTGATCAGGATTGCAATTGTGCACCTGGTGAATCCACTGTGGTGATTCCATTGATGCATATCTATTAACGACTCCACTACCTCAGCTATGGCTTCTAGAGGTAGACACACGAGGTCTACTCCATAGCTACCTTTGGCAACACCTGAAGCTGACCCAAAGAAAATTATCAGAAAGGGAAAGTCCCTTCATCAACGTACTTCTACTACTGAACAAGGTATTTCTGATGATTTTCATTATCCTATAGGAACTCCAATTTCTGATTTTCATCCTTCTGTTATACCTTTTGTTGGAGTTTCCTGAACTTTGAATTTTGAGAGTGTTCCTATTGATTTTTCCCCTCCTGGTCTAGGATTGGAGGGAGAAACCATTGTCACTCCTCTCTCTCCTGAGGTCGTACCATGGTTTAGACCCAATGCCTCAGAAGAGTATCCTATCCCAAGCTTCACCACTCCTCCTCGTATTACTGTTGCCACTACCATAGAAGGAGGAACCTCAGTTCCCTCAATCCCTCCAACTTTTTCTCCAAATACTCTATTGTTTCCTTTTCCTCCAGAAATCTCTCTTCCAGTATCCCTCATTCGAACCCCTTCCCCTCCTAATTCTCCTCCACCTTGTATCCCTATGGAAGGTGCTAATCCTCCTAGAAGCATAATGGATGCCATAGTGGCTGCAAGATATTCTCCCCTGTGTTACATGTCAAAATTACTCAACTAGATAAGTGTCGCATGTTCCTCTCAATTGTCGTGAGTGTCGCATCTTCCTTACAACTTTCGCAAGTGTCGTAAGTTGGTCACAAGTGTCGCAAACGATGTTCTAGCATACTGCCATGCTGATGACACTAAGGAGACACTTAAAACATCTCATTTGAAGAAGAAGAACTGGTTTACTGAAGTCAAAGAACTCTTAACACCTGAAGAGAGCTCTGAAAAAAAGGTTTTGAGGGGGAGCGCTCCCCTATATCAGCCTTAGGAATGTTGGCGCTCCCCTATAAGGATTCAGGGAACATTATAACGCTCTCCTGCCCCCTCTGAAGGAGCGCTACTCACCTTGAAGACGTTGGTGCTCCCCTCAAGCTTCTCAGGGAGTGCTACAGTGCTCTGATGCCCCTTCTAAGGGAACGCTACCTAATCTGAGGCAGTAGTTGGCCCATTGAGGAGAATAAGGGGAGGATATTTCAAGATTAGGAGGCAGTTGTATTCAAATTCTTGGTTTCATCAAGATCTCCTTGATCTGAGGAGGAAGTTCCCAACTTGTTCTAAAGATAACTCAAGAGGTTAAGATCCTCTTAACCTATATAAGCAGGCTCTACGATGGTGGAAAGGGGGAGGAACTGCTAGCATGAAACCTATGATCTTGGAGGAAACACACAGTTAGCAAGAAGAGAGTGATCAGTGAAGCTGCGGTTATCCAAGTTGTAGATCTTTCAGGAAAGGGTTAGACGAAGAGGACTTGACGAAGCCGTCACATTCGCATCTACGATTGTAAGTATTGTTGTCGTTATTCTCATTAATATGACACACTTGGCCTGTTTCTATCTAGTTTGTGTCTAATGTTACATGAGCTTATCTTTGATAGATAGATCTGTTTTCAAGCTAATATCAATAGAGTAGGAAGTGGTCATATCTTGTTTGTCTGCAAAACTCAGCGAGGAGCAAAGGATTGGAGCGCAACTCGGAGTGTGCAGGGACAAACGCCGATAAAGAGGTACTTCTGTTATCCTTCCTTCTCATGTGTTAGTTTAGATAGATTTGAAAGGAAGTCAGTCCACGTTAAGCATTTTCTGTCTAGAGTTAGCATCAAGCTCTTAGAGGCGATCTACCTGTCCGCAGGGAGATTTTCCTACAACACCCTGGTCTTACCTCATCCCATGAATTCTATCCCAGCTGGAGATTACCTAAAATATATGCCCAAGTTGACCGGAGAAGAAGACATAATTGCTGAAGAGAACCTTGTTTCCTTCTACAATTATGCAGACAATCTAAATATTGAAAATGAAGATGTTTGGATGAGATTCTTTGTCCAGAGCCTTGATGGTGAGGCTAGAAAGTGGTTTAGAGGCTTGACTCCTAGATCTATTGTTGGGATTGAAGATCTAGATGATGTTTTCTTGAGGCAGTGGGGGGGGGGAAAGGGCTTTATTTATTATATCACAGAGTTTGGATCCCTAAAGAGGAAAGAGGGAGAATCATTCTCTAACTTCTCCAAACGATTCAATAAAATGTACAACAAAATCCCTGCTGAGATAAAACCTATAGAAGCCTCTGCCAAAATCACCTATGCTAGTGCCTTTGACCTTGACTTCTACCTCCTGCTCAGAGAAAGAAGGTCTACTTTCCTAGATCATATGCAAGATGCAACCCTGGAAGTAGAATCCAATGTATTCGCAGCTGACAGAATTAGGAACAAAGTCGACAAAGATAGAGGGAGAGGGAGATCTGAGGCCTCAACATCTAGTTATCTCACATCCCAGCCTCAAGTGGATGAATTGACCAAGATGTTGAAATCCCTTTCTGCAGAAATGGAGAATATGAAGTTTGAAGGGAAGCAAGGTTATAATAACATCCCAAATATTGATAACAAAGGCAACTTTAGGAGGATGAATAACAATGCTCCTCAGATTATGTCAAGAGAGCCTAGAAACAGAGATAGGGATGATCAAAAAATCCAAACCCCTCTTCAAAATAACCTTGTTTCTGATGAAGAAGGAGAGGAGGAAGAGATAGATCCTAAAATCCATTGTATTGGAGACACCTACCCTTTTCCCTATTTGACTCAATCTACCTATGAGGAATCCCTCATGAAAATTCAAATAAATGAGCTAAGCAAGGGGAAGAAAGACAATAGTAGTCCCAATAAATATAACCTTAGGTCTAAGAACAAGGAAGTAAAGTCTAACATCCCTGATTATCCTTCCATAGCAGAGAATCCTACTAAAGACGTAGAAAACGTCAGCAAAGAAGGGGAAGCTCAGAATCCTGCACCAAAAGCCAAAGACCTTATCCCAGAGGTAAGAGAGATTATTAAATCCCATTCCTCTTTTAGCTTTGAGCATGAAATTTAGAAGATCAAAATCCCTATTCCCCTTTTAGAGCTAGTCAAGCATGAATATTTTGAACAAAGCCTCTCTAAAATATTTATGCCTAAAGCCCCAAATAATTCCACGGACTCAGTAAATCTCCAAGATGAGAAGCCATCAGTCATCCTGGGTCCTATGATAGAAGATAGAGATGATTGATCCCCTCACTTCTACACGTCCCTGAATATACATGATAAGGTGTTGTATAACTGTCTGACAGACTCAAGGGCATCTCATAATCTCATGCCCAAAACTGTCATGGATGAACTGGGACTAGAAGTCACAAAATCTTATCATGATTTGTACTCTTTTGATTCAAGGAAGTTGCAATGTGTTGGGGTCATCAAATACTTGGTTGTGACCTTGTTTTAGATGCCCATGAAAAGTGTGGTCATGGATATCGTGGTGGTCAATGTTCCTCCCAATTTTGGCATGCTTTTGTCAAGGTCTTGGATAAAAAGACTTGGGGGAATGTTGCAAATGGACCTGAAATATGCTACCATTCCAGTGTTTGGGGGAGGACATAGAAGATTGTACAGAGAAGCCCAGTTGGCCTACATTATCAACGATGAAGCAGACCCCACTAATAACCTTACATTTTCCTTTGATACTTATTTGGGATCTAGCGTATTATAGCTGGTTGATGCCCCGATGACTCTGCTTGAGATAAAAAATCAGTCCATTACCCCCCTTGAAGATTCTCCTCCAATTACCTCTATATGGAAAATTTTCTTTGATGGAGACTCTTCTAGAGAAGGTGATGGTGTTGGAGTGGTCCTTGTTTCTCCTATTCGGGAAACCATATCTCTGTCATACAAATTAGAATTTGAGGCCACCAACAATGTGGCAGAGTATGAAGCTCTGGTTTTGGGCTTGAGAGATGAAAAGGACATGAGGATTGAAAAGTTAGCAATGTTTGGCAATGCTGAGTTAATTATTCAGCAAGTCAGAAATATTTACCAGGCTATACACCCTCGGCTCGAGAGTGATAGAAATGAAGTGTGGGACCTGATTGATAGTTTTTTCTCAACCTTCAACATTTCATTTCCGAGAGAGGAAAATATAGTGGTTGATTATCTGGATGTCTTAGTAAGCAGTTTCAGAGTTCCTATGCCACCCAAGCTTAGGTATGATGTAGAAGTAAATTATAGACCCTCCATACCTAACAATATCAATCATTGGAAAGTGTCTGAGGATGATCTCAAAATCAAAAGATTCCTGGAGACTCTTGATGATTTCTTAGAATTACACATTGATCAAGATCCTGATTCTAACATGGATCCCCATGTTGATGTTTTCCTGAACAAAATTTCTAATCATCATATTGTGCAGTTACTAAGTAATCACATTCCAAAGAGACTGGTTCCTTTGGAAATGATTTTTGATAGTAATGATGTGGCAGTAAAATCTAAGGGGCCAGATGAGGATGTTGATGTATCTGAGTGAAATATTGGCACAGAGAAGGACCCCAAATTTGTCAAATTTTCATGCAGCCTATCAAGAGAGAAGAGGTCCGAGTATACTGAGCTATTAAGAGAATTTCCTGATTTGCTTGGACATATGAAGACCTCATAACATATGACACTAGTGTCAATGAACACAAGATCCCATTGAAAGAGGAGGCCAAGCCATTTAGGCAAAAATTAAGACAAATAAATACTATGGTACTGCCTATTATGGAAACAGAGGTAAAGAATTTGTTGGATGCCCAAATCATTGTTCCCCTCAGATATTCAAAATGGGTAGCCAACCTGGTCCCAGTAAGAAAGAAAAGTGGAGAAATCAAGCTCTGTGTCGATTTCAAAAATCTGAATAGGACCTCAAAAAAGGACAATTACCCGCTACCAAAGATGGAACTCATACTGCAAAGGGTAACTGGGCATCCAGGATTTCTATGATTGATGGATTTTCTTTCTACAATCATATCTCTATTTTTCCTGAGGAAAGAGAAAATACAGCCTTCACCACTCCTTGGGGCACATTCATGTATGCCAAAATGCCCTTTGGATCAATGAACGTAGGAGAAACCTTCTAGTGAGCCATGGACATCACCTTCATTGGGCGGAAGGATAAATTTGTGGTCATCTATTTGGACAACATAACAGTCTTTTCCAGATATGATAAATAACATTGTTGTCATCCGAGGAAAGCTTTCTTAAAATGAAGGTGGTTTGGTTTTTCTCTGAATCATAAGATATCATTATTTGCTATGAAGGAGGGGAAATTATTGGGGCATATAGTATCTTCTGAGAGAGTAAGGATTATTCCCAGCAGGGTGGAAGCAATAAAAGCCTTATCGCTTCCTAGATCCAAGAAGGAAGTTCAGTCCTTCCTGGGAAAAATTAATTTTTTGAGGAGGTTTGTTTCAAATTTTGTTGAATTAGTGAAGCATATCACTACCATGCTCAAGAAGGAGAATGAAGTAAAGTGGACTGTTGAATCCATAGAATCCTTTAATCAAATAAAGAAGGCATTGACTGAGACACCTATGCTTATCAGTCCTGACTATTCCAAGGATTTTTTGATTTTTTCTTTTGCTTCTTTTGATACAGTGGCAGTTGTTTTATTACAGAAAAACATTGAAGGTCTGGAACAGCCTATTTCATTTTTCAGTAGAGCACTAAGAGATGTAGAGGTGAAATATGACATCATGGAGAAGCAAGACTATGCATTGGTTAAATCCCTCAAGGATTGCCAAGATCCTTGAATTCGATTTTGAAATAAAACCCACCAAACTAGTTAAAGGTCAAGGTTTAGCCAAGTTGTTGGCTAAGTCTAATAGTAAAGATTTGGGGGTTAATTTCATTAACACTTACTCAGAAGACCAGTAGGCTAAGTGATCTGATAACAGTCCTCAGGATAGCCCTCCACTAGTAGAATGCACCTGGTATAAAGATATTATATTATTTCTGCAAGATTTAAAGCCCCCTGATGGTATGGGAAAAATCAAGGCAAGAGCTCTAAATCTTAAGGCGATTAGATATTTCCTTATTGACCAGGTATTTTACTGAAAAGACCCTCTGGGTGTGCTCCTAAGATGTCTAGACCCACAGGAAGCCCAAAAAATTATGTTCAATTTCCATGATAGCCTATGCAAAGGACATCATTTTTGGATAACCACATCCTACAAAATTCTCAGGGCTGGTTACTACTGGCCCACTTTATCCATTGATGTCTGTGAAAAAATCAGGGCTTGCATCAAATGTCAGAAATTCACTAGGAAATAGCAGCTCAAGTCTCTACCATTGAAGCCTGTGGTAGCTTTAGTACCCTTTCAGTAGTGGGGCCTATACTTTATTGGAGAAATTCATCCTTCTTCAAGTGGTCAACACAGGTGGATCCTGACTGCAATAGATTATTTCATCAAGTGGATAGAAGTTATTCCCACAAGGAGTGCTTCTCACAAAGTGATCACTATTTTCCTTTAAGATAATATGGCAAGGTTTAGCTGCCCGAACAGAATCATCACTAACAACACTGCATCCTTCAAGGCCAGGCCATTGGTCAAATTCTGTGAGCGGTTTAGAATTTCATTGATCTACTCCACCCTCTACTACCCCCAAGGAAATGGCTTAGCAGAGTCCTCTAACAAAAGCCTGATAAGGATCATCAAAAGACTGTTAGAGGATAATAAGAAAGCATGGGATTCGAAGATCAAGTTTTCTCTGTGTGCTGACAGAGTAACAACAAAGAGGTTCTTGGGCCTCTCCCCTTCCCAGCTTGTATATGGGACTGAAGCAATTTTTCCTTCTCACCTTGACCTACCTGTAGAAAAAATCTTCCAAGACTGCCAAGAAGAGCCTGATGATATAATCAGAAGGATTTTGCAGCTGGTATAAATCCATCAGACTAGAGAATAGTTGGGGGCTAGATCTCACAAGCATCAGTAGGGAATCAAGATGGCCTTTGACAGGAAAAATAGTAAGGATGATTTCTAGCTATGGGATCTAGTTCTCAAATGGGATGCACCAAAGCAGGACAGAGGAAAGCACAAAACATTTGAAGCCCTATGGATCGATACCTTCAAAATCTCTGAGATATATCCAAATAATACATACAGGTTGCAGAGTTTGGAAGGCAATCAAGTTTTTGGCAGCCTTGTAAATGGGCATTTTCTCAAGAAGTTATTAGTTGAGCCACAAGTGGCTCTCATTTTTGGTAAATATTGTTTTTCTTTTTGTCAGTTTTATAGGTGACTCCATAGCCCAACAGTAAGGCACTGGAACTGCATAAGCGTTCTTGGAATCTGATAGGGAGCAAGCCATCCCCCATGGAGCCTAATGTTATCACATTTATTTGCAAGGGGGGGGGTTTTTTTCCTCAGAAGTTGGCTCTTTGGACAAATAATTAAAGAAAGTGGGAAAAGCATCCACATTTGTCTTATATCCTAAGTCAGAGGTGCGATGTGATGTTTTGGTGCAACATGATAAGACACGCACAAATCTAGGTGGTCAAGAGCTAAGCACCCCAGATCAACAGTCGAGGGCCACATCAGGGCCTCAACATGTGCACACGATAAAAAAGGTCAGGCGGGCTGGGGAAAACAACCATGGTATATGAAGGTGCTATGTGCCAGCTAAAGACATAGATCGGGCCCAAAAGAAGGGAGGTTCCAAACCACTTTTCGCGGCCCTGATGTGCGCATGTGCACATAGTGCCCTATCCCGGACTGACAAGTGGTCGCCTCTCATCCCTTCCACTCTCACCATTTGTCTTCCACTCACTGTCCTGTCAGTACCTGTCCTTTCCTCATCTTCCACCACCTATGCCCCCTTTCTCCACATCGCCTCCATCCTATTACACCTCAGCTTCCACTTATATGGTCCCCACATTATCCTCAGTCTCCTCATCCATTCACAGATGTCCACTTGGACATATACTATCCGTTGCTCCATACCTAGTGCGATTATCACTTTGTCTGTAGCCACGTCTGTCATCAAGCTTCCCTGTAAGCATCCATCTTAGATCCATATGGTGAATGATAAGGCTGCCACGTCCTATAGAGGCAGATTTGACTTGGGTCTTCCGGATTCCAATGAAGAAGTTATTAAGGTTGGTATGGGACGGATGAATATTGTTTCCACCGTAAATGGAAAACCTAGAAAGGACTGTAAGTAGGTCAGCTCAGCTATTGAGCCTTCCTAAAACACAATTGTGTCTGATAGGGCATGTTTCTAACATGAAATTGCATGTGCAGTCTATCAGGAAGCATGCAGACGCAATGCCTTTAATGCAACTTGTCTACTATGCTCCTGTGATTTTTGTTTTGAGTATAAATACTCATGTTTTATATTTTGTAAGTGGCGATGGTTGAGCTAGGCTCTCGTATTGTAAATTTTTGATGAAGCACTGGTTTCTCTAGTTATGTATCTATATTTGAGACTTCTTGTTTAATGAAAGTCAACTTCTTTTCATATCTTTGTAAACATTTGTGTTAAAACACTCGGAATTGGAGGATCCAGTGGAGGGTATTTGTGTTGTTGTGATGTAGGTTTCATCATAGCAATATTATCACCATTTTTAAGTAGTTTCCTGTGTTATTTGCTCCCTCTTACATTGAGTAGCTCCGAATTGGAAGATCCAGTCGAGCTGTTACGATAGAATTATGATGTAGGTTTGATCACTGTGTTTTTGTGACTGTGTCATCTTGACACATTTTAGGGTCTTGTTTTTCTTCTCCAAGCTGTTGGAAGGCCTAATGCCCATAACAATCTTGTCCACCATTCTCAGCAAGTCTTCCCTCTGCTCATTTTAAACTCAACTTCCTGACTGAAGTTAGTTCAAGACCTCACCTACTTTTGCATGCCTGGGCTAGTTTTCTGAGTTAAAGTTATATTATCCTCGGTTTGTGCCCATTCGACCACCCTAATTGATTATCATGACATATAAAAATGATGGGTATTAGGATTACCTCTGCCACAATCCAAAGGTGACTTCTAGTGCTAACACTATCACAATGCATAACTTTGACAAATATTGAATCAACTAGACTTCTCCGAATAGTACCTTTATCCTTTGAGTTGTTTTCACTGAGTTTATTTCCATATATATCGGTTAGGGGAGTCGTTGGTGTTGTATACCCATCTACTACTAATTTCCAAACATAAAATCCTTATGCCTATAAAATATTTTCATCATTTTATTCCAGACGATATAGTCATGACCATCAAACATTGGTTCTCCAATCTTAGCATATTCCATGATCTTCTTCCAGTGATTAAACTACTTCCTAAAGGACTTTCTCTAATACCAATTGTTGGAATACTGAGAAGGGGGGTCAATAAATATGAGAACAATTAGTACTTTTAATCTCAATAAAAAAACCTCCAATAAATACCATGAGAATTCAAAACACCATAATTCAATGCATAGACATCACATAAACACAATACACCAGAATTTTACATGGAAACCAAATGTGGGAGAAAACCAAATAATGTTTTTCTTATTTATCAAAGAGTACATTCATTGGAATCACCAACTTCTGATTTCTCCAGCTACAAATGGAAGGAGGTGCCAACCCCCTATTTATAGACTTCAACCTAAAGGAAGATCCAACTCCCTAATTTACCCAGATCCAACCAGAAGGAGGCTACAACCCCCTTTCCTTGCCCCTTCCAACTACCTTGAAATATAAATGTGGATCAATCTATCACTACCTATGTCACTATAAATGATAACCTATTTGTATTGTTCTTTATAATACTTTTGTTGTTGCTACTGATATGAATATCTCATCAAGACTGCAACGACGCATACCTCATATGAATACTCACAAGAGAGTTCTCCAAATCAAATCCTTATGAATCACTAAAACATACTTGTTCTTGATTTCCTCAGGATACTCACCCTAACATACACAAGAATACAGTTTCATGACCCTATACATTGTAGGGTCACAGAACCATGAGGAGGTCTGAGACACGAGAGACATATCCCTATTGCAACAAGGACTGAGACACAAGAGGCATAGGCCATTTTCTCCAATATGGCCTAGTCTTTGATGCCAAAACATGGTCTTCTTTCCAAGGACAGTATTAGTCTTGTTTTCTTTATTTCTCTGCTCAGGGAAAACATAACTGTTACATCCATTAGTATAAGTGTTTCCCAACAACTTTTACATAGTTCCACACCAAACTCCCCTCATCAAAAACATTGTTCCTCGTACCATATTGCAAGTACCCTTTCCCAATACAATATCCACACCTACATCATCCAACTTGATTACAGATAATAGGCTCCTAGCTAGTTTGGGAATGTGCAGAACCCCGGGGAGAGTTCTAATCCTTCCATCTTTTAGCAACAACTTAACCCTTCCACATCCCATGATTTTGGTTTTCGATTCATCTCCTAGGAATACATCATCACCGTCATATTTTTCATATTCACATAACCACTCCCTGTGAGGATTCATATGATATGACACTCCTGAGTCAATAAATCATACACCACGGTCTGCATGTGTACCTGTAGATTCTAGGTAAACATCACCTCCTTCTTCAGTGGAGGTTTTCTCCTCTTTGAAAGAGGCATTATCAGATCCCTTTGGTTTATCAACCTTCATAGACTTGCAATCTCTCTTATAATGCCCTGCTTTACCACACTTCCATCATTTCCTCAAAGATTTTCCTAGAGACTTAGATCTACCTTTAGATTTAGATATCCCTCCGAAGACTTACCAGGATTCCTATCTTGGGTATGACCTCTTACAAATAAAGCATATGTTCTTTGACCATCCATGTTTTTCTGCCTCGTCTCTTTAGATAACAAGGATGCAACTTTATCCTCATACTTCAATGTAGATTGAGTGGTACTACCAATTTCTACAACCAGATTATCCCAAGAGTCTGGCAAAGAACATTACAAATTAATAAACTTATCTTCTTTTGCAATCATAATATTAACAGAGCCAAGTTAACTTACCAGAGTATTGAAGGAATTTAGATGTTCTATCATAGAATCTCCATCTTCCATCCTAATATGATACAACGTATTTCAAAAAAACAACTTTTTACCAGGGACTTTGATTGATACAAATTCTCTAACTTATCCTAGAGTTCCTTGGCTGTAGATTCTCTCGAGACATTCAACAACATTGAATCTGCTAGGAAGATTCAAATAGTACTCCTTTCTCTTCTATCCAACTTCTTCCAATCTTCCTTCGACATACTAGTAGGTTGTCTATTAGTAGTTTGTGTACTAGAAGATTGTGTATCAATAGACTATGTGCCAGTAGGCCACATACTGGTAGGATGTGTACCAGGATCCACAATGATCCATTTTTATTTGTCTACAAGAAGGTCCTCGATATTGAGCTTCCATAGATCAATTTTTTTACCGTTGAACTTCTCTATCTCGATTCTAGAATACCTCGCCATTCCTCTTTCTACACTATAATCACCACTGCAAAAGCTCCCACTCAACCCAAGTTTATCATAGACCCAAGATAAACTTGATCTATCAAGATCGAGCCAAACCCTCAACAACAAAGGCATCCCTCTGAAGCCAAAAATGGCTCTAATACCACATGTATGTTTTAAACCTGTGAAGTAAAGAAATGCATACATATTCTTAAGAAAAATAAAAATTAATCAATGACTCATACACAGTACATAGAGATTTACGTTGGAAACCCTTAACCGAGAGAAAACCAGCCTTCCTTGGTGTCACACCTTTCAACTCTTCATTGTATTAATTTCACCAGTAACAATACAATATATACAATATTTTAGGTATTCCGTAGCTACCAAAAACCTAATCCCTTAATCGATATTAATTTAGAAAACTACTAAAAATAGAAAAATCCGCTAAAATAGAAAAAACCTTCCAAAAACCAAATTTTGGGGCGCTACCCCGAACGTTGAGCGTAAC
>JASDQU010108554.1:131293-141753 GCA_032191745.1 Picea mariana
AAGGGCGAAGGAAGTTGGGATCGTTAGATGCAGTTGTTGAATCTGACGTGCACACACACACACACACATGCAATGAATATAACACATACCCAACACAAATGATATAATTAGGCCTATTGCATTATTTTCTTGGTCTTCAAGTTTGACACATGGATAATGGGATATTCCTTTCTCAGCCTAAGTATGCTTTGTATTTTCTATATTGGTTTCATATGAATGATTGTAAGCCTTCACCGACACCACTACAATTTGGAGTAAAATTAACTATTGATTGTGACACTCCTCTTGTTGATGCAACACTCTATTGTCAAATTTTTGGGAGTTTTCCACAAAAACAACAAAACCTTCATTTTTTTGAATCTCTTTCAATATCTTTTCTTTTCACATTATTTTTAAATATGCTACACAAATCCATTACTAATGAAACTACACAAAGTTCAACTATAATTTTGTATTACCTTATATTTGCAGAAAAGGAATTATATGTTGCACTAAAACGAGCCAAGATCTACAATCTAAAATAAATTGTTTGATTATGTTTAGGCCCTTATGCCTTGCAGTAATGCTTGACCTTATAATTTCTTGCAAAACAAGTGGTGTACAAGAACGAATTGTTCTCTACAATTGTACATTTTATTTTAAGTAAGTTCCATCATTTAGGTACTCAACCACTACACTAACGCAAACATATGCATTAGATTTTGCAAAGAAAGTAATGTACTACTATTAAAAATACCGGTATTTCTTAGTCATACAAAAACTTAAAAACAAAAATTATATATATTCTAGAAGCTAATTTAATTTCCTACATTTCATGTCTTCTTACACTATATTCAAATTAGTTGTGAAAGTACTTTGAATCATCCTTCCAAGTCAATAGATGGTTGTTTTTCCATATTCGAATGAAGAAAACTAAATGTTCTACATTTTTTACATTTCCCAGTTTGCCATCATTGGAATCAGGTAAGACAATCTTTGTTGAAATTGGAATTTTGAATTGATGAAATTATTGTTTTTAATGTAGAAATGGATTCAACACCGTTGAATATGTTGAAATATTGTAACTTCAAAGAGTATTCTAATTAATTTTGAGTCATTATCTTATAGATCAAATCCCCTTTTGCGGATTGATCATGTCGGGTCTTGTATAAGATCAAATCCCATTTTGTGGATTAGTCAAACTACATTTGTATGGTGGTATTTGTAAATTCGGCCCCTAGTGTTTATAAATTGGTTTTAACCACTTCTAGAAGAAGTTGGCCCCACTAAGTGAAGATACATAACCCTAGCTCATTCTCAACTAGTATTTATATGTGAGGATGGTGCTTCACTTGTTCACACTCACTCTCACTCATCCAGTGCACATATCGTGAAGGTAGTTGCAGTTGCAGGAGGAAGGAGAAGAGAGGCACATGCTCAGTCTTCGTTTATATTTGGTGTTTTGGTCTTAGTCTTGGCATTGTATTGGCAATCTATTATTGAGGAAGTTTTGCTAGGTTTTCTCCCCACGAGGGTTTCCTAGGATAAAATGTTGTGTACCTTGTGATTGTGCTTCTTTCAGTGATCCTATTTATGATGTTGTTTTGGAAATGCATTGAATGCTCGTGTAATTTGGAAATAACCTAATAACAGTAATAAAAATTTAACATGGTATTAGAGCTTGACTGAATAGAGCATCTTTCACTAGGTATCTAGACGTCATTGTTTTTGTACAAGAAAATTAGGGTTTTTTTCTCAAGAGGAATTGTTTTTTAATTTCAGTGTGCCCTAGATACTTATAAAACTATATTGATAAGTGTGCCCTATGCTAGCGCATATTTTGACAGCTAGAGTGAACTTTTTCAGTGGCCAGATTCTCAAAAAATTCAATCCAAAAAACTAGAACCAATGCTTGAAATACAAGTCCATAATTGCACAGGTCAAGTTTCAAGGGTTAAAAATTGGAATTTTCTGAAACAGTTAGCTCTAGGAAACTCGCCTCATCCTAGTGCATCTCCTGGTAATCTCAATTTCAATTTCTTAGCACTTTCATTTTCTGGTCATTTTCTTAGCTCCAGGTCAATATGTCTGCAAGCACCAAGCTTTTTGACAAGTTAGAATGTGTGGAAAATTTTCCTGCCTCGAAGTAAATAATTGGACTCATTCTTGAAGAGAATGATCTTGCAATATTCATAAAAGAAAATGTATCGAAACCTGAAGAAGATGCATCCAAAGAGAAGTACAGGAAGGATATGATTAAGGCCAAAATAATAATTGTAGATTCCATTAAAGATCACTTGATCTCTCAAGTGTCTTCTAAGAATACTACAAAATATATGTTTGACTCCCTAACCAGAATGTATGAAGGAAAGAACATCAAGCAGAAGATGAACTTGAGAACCCAACTTAATAATACAAAGATGCAAAGAGGAGAAACAGTTCAAGACTATTTCTCTAGGGTTTCTCTATTCAAGGAACAATTAGAGGAAATTGTAGACAACTTAGATGAAGATGAACTCATGATGACAACTCTTAATGGTCTCACAAGACCTTGGGATTCCTTCATCCAAACTATTTGTGCAAGAAAAGAGAAACTCCAATTTGACAGTTTATGGGAAGAATGTGTTCAAGAAGAAGCAAGAGTGGCCAACTGAGAAGCCGTCCTATTAAGAGATGAAGATAAATCCCTGGTTGCTCATGCTAAAGGAGGAAAGAAAAAGCCTCATTTTCAAAAGGAGACCTACTTTCATAAAGAATCTCACTCTCCAAAGAAATTCCAGAAATATCATAAGGGTCAACGAAAGGGAAAATATTTCTCCTCTTATTAATGTTATCATTGTGATAAGATGGGACACATTGCTAAGAATTGTCCTACTAGAAGAGAAGAATACAAAAGAATAAATAACAAAATACATCATGCCCATGCAACTGAAGATGATGAGCCACCCAATAAATTAACTCAAGAAGAAATTGAATATTATGTTTTGTTTTCCGTCCTCTTAGGATTGGTGACACATGGAGAGGATACTTGGATAATAGATAGCAGTGCCTCTAAGCACATGACAAGTCAAAAAAACATTCTCTCTAGCCTTATGGAAAAAGAATCCCCCTAGAAAGATTCACTTGGAGATGATTATTAGTACCCTATCAAAGGAATGGGAGAATCCACCTACAAGCTTGATTCAAGAACTCCAATGAGAATGAAGGATGTACTCTATGTACAAGGTTTGAAAAAGAACTTACTATATATTTCACCCCAAGATAAGAAAGGTTTCAGGGTTGCATTCATAGATGGTGAATTTCTTATGTGGTATAAAGGAAAAAATATAGAATATGCAGTTGTTATTGGAACAAAAGAAGGTGGGTTGTACAAGTTAAAAGGCCACTTAGATGTAGACTCGGCTCACTCTACTAAAAGTCCTTATGAAATTTGACATATAAGACTAGACCACATAAACTACAAAGCCTTACCATATGTAAGCAAGGTAGCTACATGTTTACCAGAATTAAAGGTTGATCATGAAGGTGTATGCAAGGGATGTGCACAATGAAAGAACATAAATAATCCTCTTCCAAAGAGTGATGGTAAAGAAGAAGAAATATTGGAGCTTATCCACTCAGATGTATGCAGTCCAATGCCATCAACCTCTCTAAGTGGGTATGTATACTATGTATCCTTTATTGATGATTACTCTCATAAGACTTGGGTTTATTTATTGAAGTCAAAATATGAAGTACTTGGAAGGTTCAAGGAATTAAAATCCTTTTGTCGAAAACCTCTCTGAAAGGAAAATCAAGATACTCGGGTCAAATAATGGAGGAGAGTACACCTCAAATGAATTTGGAATTTTTTGCAGAGATTCCAGGATTATGAGGGAGATCACCACTCCATGTAACCCTCAACAAAATGGTGTGGTAGAAATAAGAAATAGAACTATTATGGAAGCAATAAAGACTATGATTCGCAATCAAGATATTCCAAGGATGAAGCAGCAAGAACAACAATATATGTCCAAAATATATTATCCCATATAGTGCACTTAGATTCAAAAGTCCTGAAGAAATGTTCACTGGAAATAAGCCAGAAGTAAGCCATCTCAAAATATTTGGTTGTCTAGTATTTGTACACATTCCAAAAGAAAACATAACTAAGTTGGATCCTTCAGGAAAGAGGGGAATATTTGTTGGATACTGCGAGGTCTCTAAGGCCTTGACAATTTACATACCAGGTTACCATGATATTGACATCAGCAGAGATGTAACCTTTGATGAAGTTGCAACACTCAAAATATCAAGGAAATGCCAACTTGAAGAAGTATATGAAGAAGAACCTATGCTCCCAAAGTTGCAAAACCTGTGAAGAAAGTTATAGTTAACCTTGATGATGAGATTCCAGAAGATCATGATATGATATAATCTCAAGAACCTCCCTGTATGACAATCTCTCACAAGAGAAAGCCAGCTTGGGTGAAAGAACTTATTCAATATGTAGAGAGGTATGGTGCCCCAGAAGGAACCATGAGACAAAGCAATAAGCCTAAGCCATTCTCCAACTATATGGCCTTGATGTGTGTTCTCGTAGAAAAGGAACCTACTTTCTTTGAGGAAGCCGTTCAAAAGAAATAATGGATGGATGCCATAACAAAAGAATACCAACCCATTATACATAATGATGTATGGGAAGTAGTTCCTAGACCAAAGAAAAAATATGTGGTATATTCCAAGTGGATATACAAGATAAAACATGCAGCAGATGAAAGTATTGAAAAACTTAAGGAAAGATTTGTGGCTCATGGATTTTCTCAAAAGGAAGGTATTGACTATGAAGAAAAATTTTCTCCTGTAGCCAAATATGCTTCTATCATAACCATCATAGCTCTTGCATCCAAAATGAAGTGGAAGTTACACCAGATGGATGTGAAAACAACTTTATTAAATGGTGTTATTGAAGAGAAAGTGCATATAAAACTGTTATCACTCTGTAATTCCCAGAGTTGTCGAAGGGTAGAATAAATTGATAGAGGGAACTATCAAAACCACTTTTGAAATTGGGATATATCCCTACCAGTTTCAGAGGGGGATCTCTCTGTAAGATTTAGATTTGTTTAAGTTTTAAATGCTAGGCTAGTTATGATAGTTCGAACTTGTTTGTTTGTTTATAATAGTTGGCTGAAAGAATGCGTTAATTTTCCATTGGGCTATGGGGTTTGTATTAAGGATGAGGATCTGATTCAAATTTTTATGAGGTTTTATTCACAGGGAAAGGTAGTAAAACTATTGGATCTATTGATATTAAATGAGGTGAATAAGACAAAAAAGGTGTGAGAGTCCACTAAGCAAAGGAGCAACTAAGAATTCCCTTACTCATTTTTGGATGAAAACATATAGACCATTCAAACACCAGAGACAGAGTATATAAGATAAATTCAGTTCTATTGACTTCCTTTTAATTATTAGAATTTGAAATACATAAATGATCACAGAGAATAAGAAAACATTCAATAGAGAAGGAGAGACATCACCAACAATTTGACACAAGAATCCTGTGAACAAGCTTGTTTTATTACTAGTTTATCCTTTGAAAAGATTACACAATATCTCCTTGGTGCAAAAATCAACCCTCAATACTTCGAAGGAAGAAGTATTTATGCAATTATTTACATTTGATCTTGTCATAAATGACTAGGATATTATGGATGAAAAATATAACTAATTACATCTCATATTACAAAATATAGGAATTTTGTTGATATATTCGGATCCTTGGTGTTGATTTTGTGGAAGTAGTTGGTGACTCATTATATTTGACTTGATTGTCTGCTCGATGCTGACTCCAACCTCAAAATTACCTTTACTCAAGTAAAGGACATAAATCTTCCCATCTCTTTTTCCTAGGGATGGAAACCTTGAGTAACTTTCTGTATATCTCATCCATCTTAGTATACTTGGCAAAAGTGGGCTTTGTGATGAAAATATGTTTTATATCATGTTGGATACTCATGTCCAACTATAATGTCTCGAGGAAATATTTGCCAGCAATGATTCTCTGTATGTTAAACAACTGAGAGGAGGGTGGGGGGGGGGGTGAATCAGTTGTACCTATACTTAAAAAATTATGCTTATTTTAAACTCTTCACACAGCATTTAATGACAATCACAATAATGCAAGGAAGAAAGCAATAGAACATTCATCAACAGTCACACATATGAGATACACAGAGACAGATATTTCCTGAGGAAACCCATACAGGGTAACAACCTCTTCTTCATTATATGATAAGTAATCTTTACATTCTTTACATTATCATACATATGATCACCAACTCATAATGAGGCTACAAACTCTGTTTTGCAAGATACTACTTGCTAAGAGAACCAACTCTCTGGATTCTCTAGCACCAACTAGAAGGAAGCACCAACTCCCTGGTTTCTCTAGCACCCACTAGAAGGAAGAACCAACTCCCTGGTTTCTCTAGCACCCACTAGAAAGGAAGCACCAACTCCCTAGTTTCTCTAGAACCCACTAGAAAGAAGCACCAACTCCCTAAGTGTTCCATCACCAACTGGATGGAAGCACCAACTTCTAGTCACACAGGCACCAACCTGTATAACAGAGAACAACAGTTCTCCCTTGCACCACCCTGCCACCCTTGTTTCTCTGGCTGCAACCATATGGAAGCTACAACTCCTTGTGTTCAAACACCCACTTGAACCTTTGAGGACAACAGTCCTCCCTAGCACCTCCCTACTACCCTAAAATATAAATCTTTGCTACTGAAACTTATTATAGTGATATAATGTTCACCAATGGCTTACCAGTCTCATCACTATTGTACTACACTGCCCTGCTCTGTTTGCCTCATTGTCTTCATGCACACATCCTTGCACTTTCTGTTCTCCTTTTATGCTCTATGGACCATGTCCATTCAATGCACCATTCCTCTTCTTTGCATTTCAGCTATTGCACTCTGACTCATTCTACAGTCCTGAATCATTCTCAACAGCCCCCATCTCTTCTTTGTTTTGGGTATTATAGTCTCTGTGGACCTTGTGTATGCTATCTCGCCATGATTCTATATTTTCTCTCCATCTCCAATGCTCTGCCTCATCATCATGCCAACTCTTCATCTTCTCTGGTAGTTCAAGGCATGCGTCCATAATCACTAGGTGTTATTTTGAGATTCCTTCACCTCTCCAGCAGTTGAGACTCTTTATCTTCTCTGTTACAGTCGAGCTCAAACTCTCTGTTGCAGTTACAGGCTTCAACTCTCTTCCATCTGTCAATCGTCTCTATGACCAGTCTTCATCCCATTGGCAGATTACTTAAGACTCTTCAGCTCCTCTGGCAATCACACTCAAGTCTCTTCGAGTCCTCTGGCAGAAGCCATCCGTCATTTCTAGCAGTTACACTCTGAAGTGCAACAGTAGCCCTTCGATCATACTTAAATTAACCTACACCATTGGATTGGATCCGTAGGATCTTGCGCTTATTTCACATTTCGAAATTTCGAAATTTCGGCATTCTTGTGGTGAAGAGTCTCGATTCTCCATGTCCCAAAGTCCAAAATGGAGCTTGTTTCTTCGATTTCTTCTCTACAGCTCTTCGACAATGTGACCTTCGACAGTGACCAAGGCTTACACCAAAAATGTGTTTTCACATTTCACATTTCGACATTTCGCATTTCGGAATTTTGGGACCCCTTTGATGAAGAGTCTCAACTCTTGACTCTTCCAAATCCTGATATCTGAAGCTCCAAAATGGAGTCGGATCACTGGTCCACACTCTTGATGATTCGACGGTCCAGATCTCTTCATGATTTCACATATCGTGATTTCGGCATTCTTGATGTAAGAGTTCTTGACAACTCCAAGTCCCGGTATCCAAAACTCCGAAATGGAGTCGGATCAATGCCATTTCCGCAATTCACATTTTGTCTTTTCGGTACTCCTGTGGTGAAGAGTCTCGACGCTTAACTCCTCCAACTCTCAGTATCTGAAGTTCCAAAATGGAGTCAGATCAAAAATCTGGTATTTCGTTGTTTTGCATTTTGTCTATTCAGCATTTTGGCACTTCTGTGGTGAAGTGTTTTGACACTTCAACTCCCAATATCTGGGACTCTAAAATGGAGTTATTTCCCAGTTCGTGAAGCTCTTTATTGATGTGCCTATTTCGGGATTTCGACATTTCGCGTTTCGCCGATTCGGCATTTCGGCACTCCTATCATGAAGTGTTTTGACACTTCAACTCCCGGTATCTGGGACCCTGAAATGGAGTTATTTCCTGGTCTGTGACATTCTTTGTTGGTGTGCCTATTTTGAGATTTCGGCATTTCGCATTTCGTGATTCTGGGACTCCTGTAGTAAGAGTTCTTGACATCCCCAACTCCCAATATCCAAAATCCTGGTATCCAAAACTGTCTTCTGCTTTAGGAATTTCGACGTTTCACATTTCTCGATTCTAGAACTCCTGTGGTGAGGTGTTTTGACACTTCAACTCCTAGTATCTGAAACTGTCTCCTGCTTTCAGGATTTCAACATTTCACATTTCGCAATTTCGAGACTTGTCATGAGTGTCCTTGACACCTCCACCTCTCGGTATCCGAAACTCTGAAATGGAGTCAGATCAATTTATCCCTGATCTTCCTTACCTACCTGAAAACCATCAAATGATCAAGCACACTCTTGCACTCTGCGTGCACCTTTGCACTTATCCTCCTAAGCTTACGTTGTCCCTGTTTTTCCATCGCTGCATACTCTGAACTTGCCATCAATGACAAGCACACCTACCTGAAAACATGCCAACAATCTCCCCCTTTGGCATTTATGGCAACCCTGAATGATTGCACTCATCTGTTTGTACCTCCAACTGAAGCATCCAGTCCGAACCACTCCATTTCTCCCCCTTGACATCAATGTCAAAGAAAATATGCTCCCTCTGAGCTGTTGCAGTATTTTTAAAAGGTATCAGATATTCAATCAATACAAATCTCCCCCTAACAAGATGGACTCTCTTAGGTGTGAGACGGGATGACACTCAGCTTCTGTCAGAGATATTCAAATGGTGTCTTGGCTAGGGGTTTAGTAAAGATGTCTACAATTTGTTCTGTGTTTGTAATGTAATGGACCTGAACAACCTGATTGGTGACCTGTTCTCTCAGAAAATGGTATTTTATGGGAATATGCTTGGTCTTGGAGTGGAATACAAGATTCTTAGACACACTGATGGCACTAGTGTTATCACAATGAATTGGGATCGGTGCAGTGTATTTTACTTCTAAGTCTGCAAGTGTTTGAATCATCCATAATGCATGAGTGCAACAGGTAGCAGTAGCAATGTACTTTGCCTCTATAGTTGATAAAGAAATGGAACCTTTCTTTTTACTAAGCCATGCTACTAATGAGTCACCCAGGAATAATTCTCCTCCACTGGTGTTTTTTCTCTCATCAACATAGTTTGCCCAATCTGCATCTAAGTAGGCAGTTAAATGAAAATTATGATTTATGGGATACCACAGACCATAAGTCATTGTTTCTTTTAAATACCTAACTATCCTTTTGACAGCTTGCAAATGAATCCGTTTAGGTGCAGACTAATATCTTCCTACCATTCCAACAACATGCATTATGTCTGGGCAAGATGTTGTGATGTACAACAAGCTGCCTATCATTGATCTATATGAACTTTGATCAACATCAAGTGAGTCATCATCCTTGCTTAATTTTCATTCAGTAACCATAGGTGTACCCACAGGTTTAGAATCTTCCATTTGAAACCTTTTCAACATTTCTCTTAGATATTTTTCTGGAGAAATGAACATCCCTTCAGACCTCTGTGTAATTTGTAGACCAAGAAAAAATGATAGTTCACCTATCATAGCCATTTCAAGCTCAGAATCCATGGTAGAAGCAAACCATTGTACCGATTGATCCTTATTACATACAAAGATGATGTCATCCACATAGACCAACACAATAAGAAAATCATTACCCTCTGTTTTGATATATAGATTGTTGTCTATTGTTCCTCTCTTGAACCCTTTGTCTTTGAGATACATATCCAGTTTGTGATATCAGGCATGAGGGGCCTGTTTTAACCCATATATGTCTTTCTTCATCTTGCATACTAAGTCAGGGTTATCAGATAGTTTGAAGCCGTCTGGTTGTGCCATATAGACTTCTTCATTTAAATCTCCATTTAGAAAAGCTGACTTGACATCCATTTGATAGACTTTAAACCTTTTATGACAAGCATAGGCAAGAAATATTCTGATAGCTTCTAATCTTGCTATAGGAACAAAAGTTTCATCAAAATCCAGTCCTTCTATTTGAGCATAGCCTTTACAGACCAATCTTGTTTTTTTCCTGACAACTTGTCCCTGCTCATTCAACTTATTCTTAAAGATCCATTTGGAACCAATGATATTTTTACCTTCAGGTCTATGAACCATCTCCCACGTATTGTTTTTCTCAATCTGATCAAG
>JASDQU010108554.1:147145-158064 GCA_032191745.1 Picea mariana
ACTATAAGACAGAAAGTGCTTATCATGGTCACTGACTTCCTTTTAGATCTAGGTGGACTAGTGTGTGAGAAGGAAGGAGAAAAGAAGTACCTTTTACCAGTGTTTGTCCCTTCACATTCCGAGTTGAGCTCCAATCTTTCGCTCTTCGATAAGCCCTGTAGACAAACAAAGTACAACTACTTCCTACTCTATCAAGATTCGTCTGAAATAGGTTTATCTACTAAAGAGACAAATTCATGTGAGGTTGAACACAAATTAGAAAGAAACAGGCCAAGCAAATTATATTAATGAGGACCAAACATTGCTTACAGGCGTAGATGGAATGCAGTAGTTTTGTCAAGTCCTCCTTGTCTACCCCTTGCTCAAAAGATCCACGATCTGAATGGCGATATCTTCACCGATTGCTCCCTATGAGATCATAGGTCTCTTGCTTCCAAATTATCTCTGTTCCAGCACCACTTATACGATCATAAGTTTGGTGTGATTCTCCTTTTCTAGTCCTCCTTTCAACATTAGAAAGCTTGCTTATATAGCCTTGGAGAGGCTCAACAACTTGAGATATCCTTGGGGAAGGTGAGGATTTTCCTCTTTCAGTTGAGGATCTTCCCTAAGATCATGATTTGACTAGGGATTCGAACTCAACTGCCTTCTAAGAATGAAAATATCCTTCCCCCATTCATCTCAACAACTCAATTATTGCCTAAAATAGGTAGTGCTCCCTCAAAAGGGCACTCAGAGAGCTATAGCACCCCCTACTAGGCTTTAGGGCAGCACCAGTGCTCCTAAGGGTAGGAGTGCTCCTGCAGAAGGGCCAAAGAGATTTATAATGCTCCCAGACAGTGTAAGGGGGAGCACCAACACTCCCAAAAGAGGTATAGGGGAGTGCTCCCCTCCAAAAACTCAGTTTTTGAGGTGCTTTCAGATGGAAAAAGGTTTGTAAGCCTACTGACTCATTTATCCTCTTCCAAATCAAATGTTTGAGGTGTTTCAAGTGTCCTTCTCATGTCATTATAGGCACGACATAGGCATCATGGAAGCATGCTTTGTTTGACACTTGTGACACTTGTGAGAAACATGCGACACTTGCAACCTTGTGAGCAAAATGCGACATTTGCGACCTTTGTAATGATGACACTTGTGACACTATCAAAGTGAGTATTTTTTATGTGTAACAGATTGCCCCCCAAAGTATGAAGTTAGAAGACAGGAACTGATAATTGAAATGCTTTGTAGACTTTCAAGCAAGGGTATATATGCAGAGAACCTGACAGAAGCTGCACACAAACATCCAACAAATATTATGACATGTTTCAAACCCAAGGCAGGCATACCTATGCTTGGGTGATCAATACTTGCAAGATATGGCCGCCATAAAATACACTGCGGATCCATAATTGTATTGATAAAAAGGTATAGCCACTGAAAATACACTGTGGAACTATACTCCCATGACCTGAACTAATCGTAGCCACGAAGAATACACAGTGGATCTACGAGATGACAAGACATAGCCACGACCAATACAAAGTGGATCTATGTAATAGTGTATGTGTCATTGTTCAAAAGAAACTCCATCGCAACCTAGGCAAAGTACATATCAAAGTGATCCCTCAACCCAGGGTCTTCTTACCGATCTCGATGTAGTATGAATCTAACCATGTGAATAAATGTCTTGATGTCGAACATGGCATAAACCACTTGATTACCGATCAATGATGCAAACCGTTAACAAGCATGAGGGAGATCACCATTAATGTCAATGATCCCAATGTACTCTAGTACATTCTAATGAATGTGAATGGATGAGATGAAGTCAAACATCCGTGGAATCATCCGATCAGAGGTCAATGATGTAAACCCACTGTCGGACATGAGGAAGCCTGCCATTGAGGCATGCAGGTCCCAAAGTACTAATCGGTTTCTGAGTCTAGTTCCTGGATAATGTGTTGAAGTTGACAAGAATAGACTCGTCGAAGGAGGGCCTTGATGTATCCCCCATCAACGACATGAAAGGGACACAAAGATGTAATTGGTAGATCAAATGAACATGGACTGACACAGGTATTGAAACAAGATATTTGTGATGGCTGACTCTCGAGGCAGATACTTCCCTTGAACGCTGAGGCACAACAACAAAAACATGACATGGACCAAAACTTGATGATGCAGTGGATGTTTTGACTTACGTCAGGTGACCCAAAGGAGTGAAATAAACTCAAAGGATTGGCTTAGTGCAGAGGTTCAGTGGATTATAATGTGTGCAAAAGACAAAGTGTCGTGTTCGAGGGCGACTCTAATAATTACTTGGTAATGTTCTCAAAAAACTGCTTGGCTTGCTTCTTTCAATTTTTCCCCCATCTAGATAGATGAGTACCTCTTTTTAATTTAACGAGCTCGAGGAGGATAACACATGCTCGATAAAACTCACCTTCAGTAAGTTCCTCTTCCTTTGTTTAACGAACTGGAAGAAGTAAGGGTTTGATCCCATATGGGCCTGTCGATGTTTTGTTTAGCGAGTCCAAAGACAAAAAACTCGGAGGTTTTTCATGATTATAGAGTTCGGAAAAACACTTAAAAGAGAACTCTCTCAGTTCCTTTTCGTAAAGTAGTCTGACGAGACCGAAAAAGAGATAAACTATTGCTCAATAGACATTTTCTTCAAATACTTTAACGAGTGTGAAAAGAACAAGGTTGCTCAGTAATATTTTCATGTTTAGAGAGTCTGAAAAGAACTTAAAGGTTACTCCAGTGTTGTCTTTTTTCGTAATGGTAGTCTCGCGAGTCTGAAAAAGAGATAAATTATCACTTGAAATATGCCCTTTCAAACCATTTAACGAGTGGGAAAGGAAGCAAGATCACTCGGCAATCTTTTCATGTTTAGAGAGTCTGAAAAGAGCTTAAAGGAGACTCCAGGGGGTTCCTTTTTCGTGTGTCCATACAGGTCCAAAAAAGAGATAAAAGTCTACCCGGATGCATTCTCATGTATTTACGAGCACGAGAAAGAACAAAGACTAAGCTTGGTATGCCCCCAGCATGAAAGCTAGTGGCTTAACTCCAAAAAGATCATCAAAGGCTAGAGACATGCCCTCCAAGCTTCGATTCATTCACTGAAGGATAAGGGTGGATGAAAAGAAGGTTCAAGAGAGGTGACTGTTTCATTTTTTTTAACGAGCTTGACACAGGGAAAGAACTATGCTCAAAGCCTCTGTTTCATTTTTTAACGAGCTTGCCACAGAGAAGAGAAACTATGCTCGTGGTTACTTCTTGATCATGGCTTCCAAGAGGATAATGCTCTGGAAGGATACCATGTTAAGGGACAAAACGCGGTCTTGGCCTCCAGGAGATCTTCCCTGGATGGAAGATAATCACTCGAGAAGGAGCACATGTCGAGGGTTGCGATAGGAGTAAGGAGATCATGCTCCAATAATCCTACCAAAGAAATCACCATGTCCACTACCAGATCCAAATTGTCAGAAGTTGAAAGCATAGGAGATGATGAAAAACCAACACCAGGTGGGGAGATAGACGGTATATCTGCCCGAATTTCTTCACGAGGGGGAAGAAAAAGGGAAAGGGATCGGTGATGGTTATTATCCTGAGGTAACTTGTCAGTGCGAAACATCTCCGGAATAGATGCATCCGAAGGAAAAGTCGGGGAAATGGGATTTATCACAGACGACAAGGAACGCAATCGTGATTACATCGAGGAAACGTCAGGTGCCAATAGATGTTGGTCATCTGATGAGGGAGAAATGGATTGGATAGAAACGTATGATGTTTCAGCTGGACTAAGTGGCATGGTGTCACTTAGTGCATCAAATTCCAATGGACAAGGTACAATCCAAGGGTCAGATGATTCCAAACATTGATAAGATACGGTCGAAATCATATCGACGCTGGCAATATGATGTGTAATCAGTGGAAGTGGTGTAGGGAAGGTCCCATGAGGCTAGAATCTTTCAGTAAGCCAACACCAATGATTTCATATGTGATCTTCTAGTCTCCCAAGAAAGGAATATTGTTGGTAGCGGGAACACGAGCATCGGTTGTGTAGAAATCCAACTGATCAACAGTGACAATTTTTCCCTGATGAGGAAATTGTACGCATCGAAAGACCGACGAGGCAATGACAGTCATGGCATAAAACCAACTTCTTCCAAGTAACAAGTTGTAATCGAGGGGAGCATCGACCACCTCGACATCAACAGTAACAGTTTTTCCACCCAATTGGATGGGCAGGGACTGTAAAAGCCCATGGGGATGAAAACCTCGCCCATCGAAGGCGCGTAACATTGTTGGGGATTTGTTGAGTGCTGGTGATTTTAAACCTTTCCAACATGCTAAAGACACGACACAAGTTGAGGCTCCCTCATCTAGAATAGTTCGATGGATTTGTTGATTGTGAACAACAACATCAACTTGGAAAGCAAGTTGGTGGGAGAGTCAAGATACATAATTATCTAGGTTAAACATGATATGATTGGACGAATCAGGATCAACATCACCAAGAGTGGTCAAGATCATTCTACGTTGACTGGGACAGTGCTGTAGAACTTCTAACGCAGACATAGCACATGGTACTTGAGCCAAATCTTCAACATTGTTGTAGTTTTGGGAGGCACGTGAACTAGGATTGAAGGTATCTTTGTGGATAGTGCTCTTAAGAGGGCGTAAGATAGAGTCGAATGTGGGTTTCTCAATCTGAAGTGGTCCAGACGGAAGATTAACCGATGGAAGACTAACAGAGGATGATGATGGATCCGGTACAGTGCCGACACCGTTAGTGTCTTAATTTCCCTTGTCAGGGTTACCTGGTGTGTCGTAGGTCTTAGAGTGAGTGTTCAAATTAATCCCATTAAACATATAAATATGTGCACTCGACGAGGCCTCATCATTAGGATCGCTAGAACTGCCCCCAGGAGAGGGGGCTTGAGCAACCATGGATTGCTGTTGCGGAAAAGGTTGAGTAAGCACAGTGGGTTGTGACTTCCCTTGGAACATTTAGGCCACTTCATTGCGAAGTGGAAAATCTCGAGTGTAGTGATCGTCACCACAAATGAGACATGGGAATTTCAATTTATGTTGTGGTTGCTTTTCAGTAGCAGGTGTTTGATTCTTGGGTTGTTCATTATTATTTTTTGATTTATTCTTTGTCTTCTTCTTTCCTCCAGATTGTTGTGAAGGGGCAGATTGAACTGCATTCACCTCAGATATTTGAGTTTGGGGGGAGGTAGAGGAGGGTGTATTTGATTTGGAAAGATATTGGGTTTTGACAGAACTGATAACACCATCTGCATGAGATGAGGATGATGGCTTAGAAGGATCGGTAATAGCTCGAGCAGCATTCGGAAGCAAATCATACAAAGTACCAGACTGAGAATAAACCAAGTCTAAGTACTGAGCCTGAGCAATGGCTTGTTCCTCTGTGACTACGCCACCCATGGCAACATCATGAGTGATCTATGGTAACAGGGATTTAGTGAACCATTCCTCTAATAATTGGTCAAGAATGACCACTTTGATTAACCTTCATCGTCGTCTCCATTCATGGATATGATCAGAGATATGTACAGAGGTTGTCTAATGAAGGGAGGTCAATAGTTTGGTACCCGTATTGTATCGAATGGGTAGTTGGAAGTGTGTGAGGAAAGACATGGCAAGGGAATTGAAATCGTGAAAAGAAGCACGTGGTAGTTCAATATACCATTTTTCTGCAGAACCAGTAAGCGTTCGCTGGAAAAGACACAAACATATAGAATCATCCATGAGGGAGTTTGATGAACACCACAAATGGAAAGTCATCACATGGTTGTTTGGATCTTCGCCAGGGTTTCCGTCAAATTTTGGAATATCAGAAGGAAGCTTAGATGGAATGACTGGCCAAATCGGTGAATGAGAAATAGGATCATTAGTTAACCGAGACAAGTCCAGGAGATCCAGAGTCATGAGGAAAGGTAGTTGTCAGTTAATGTGCGAATGATACTGGTGTGGCATAGGAACACCAGTAGGACCATAGACTGGGTTAGGTGGATAGTTGTAACCAGTAGGTCCTCCTGTATACGGTTGTTGTTGGCTAGGATAAGTAGGATTCGATGGTGCATGAGAAACATGGGCATAACCCGGTGAGTTTTGAACATTATAGGTCGGGTGATTTGTTTGCCCATGACGAAGATAAACATTTTTTCCTTGAGAATGGTAAGGAGTAGATCCCGGAGGTGGATACACATGAGGCCCATGAGGAGGATAAGACTGTGGTCTTGAAGAACTCCAGGTGGTGTTTTGGATGCCACCCGGATAAGATTGTCCACAAGATGTTCCGGGAGGGACAGGATTGGATACTCCTCCTAGTGGGTTATTATACAAGTGTCCCCCAATGTGGGGTTGATTAAAAGTGCCTCCTGAATACACTCCCCAGGATTGTGAAGGGTTTCCAACAAACGAGGGTTTTCCCCCTGCTAGCGGTGGATTTACGACCGTGGTATGACTGGAAAATGGAGGTTTCCCTCTAGGAGGAGTATGAAAAGGGGGTTGTCCCCCTGGAGGGGCAGGCCCGCCATGGAAAGGTAGTCCTCCGGGAGGGAAAGATATGTTGGATGGTGGTTGCCCTCCAGCTAGTTGTGTTTGGCCAACAAGGGTCTGCATTCTCAGGCGAGGAGATGTCCCAGGAGGATCGTGTGGAACATGCGAAGCTGTAGAGTAAAGACTTGTAGAAATAGGGGTAGAGATTGAAGTGCTTTGGGGAAGAGCAGAGGTGACGAGTCTAGCATTAGGATAGATTGTTCTGGTAAAGTAGTAGAGTGAATAACCTTATCGAATGGGTGATTCATGGTTTGACCGGATGGTCTTGTCTCACTAGGAGGGTCATGAGGAGGGAAGGGTTGTCGAATAGATTCGAAATGTTCATAGAGATCATGTCCCGATGAAGTCCTCCATACAAAACAAGCAGGAGTGGGATTAGTTTCTACTGCAGTGCTAGGATGAATAGGAGTCCTATACTCATCACCAAAGAGTGGTTCCGTGGATCCCATATATGTTTCAGTAAAGATCCTCTCCTGTAATCGTGGGACTTCTTCATCTATTACATTCCCAAGGGAGTCTAAACAAACTAAAATTGGTTCGAGAGGAGTTACCAACAAAGGTGTGATGGTATTTTCAACCGTGCCCAAAACATCTTCTGAGTTATCTAACGGGGGAGCAATAGCACTTCCGGGGTCAGATGGATTTTCTACCTCTCTACGGTAGTTGTCTTCTGGAGGGTTAGAAGGTAAGGGTTGATAGCCTTCCGGAGGCAACCCTTGCATCCTACGTGATCGAAGAAGACATTTATCATCTATGGGCTCAATTGTGGAGAATAACAAATCACACTGAAAATCTAGGGCCAGCTAACAAAAAGAAACAGCACGCGCTAAGAAATCTAGGAATCAACCAAGTAGACAAAACTTCTCTCGATGACCATACTAGTTGGTGATGAAATCCAACGTCACATGATCAAGTCGAGAAGGGGCTGGGATATGGTGGAAGAGTTACAATGGTGACCTACTTAATGGACTTATGCCTTGGTGCAAGCTTCCACGTAGTAATAGTGGATTTACCCTCCAAGGATCTTGAGTGAGTTTGACCAATGTCTGTTCCAGGTACAGTGAGAGTTCCCTTCACTGTCACCTTGTGTAATACCCTAAAGATTATGGCCACTAAGGTTACCAATTCACAGTCAGCCCCTGGGCGGGTACAGTCGACATTCCAGTCTGAACGTACGGGCAGGGTATGTAGCCCAAAATCAACTTGAAAGGCTTCCACTCAACATTGTGGGTATGCCTTTAAGCGATCCCCATAATATGATCTAACCACTACAATCAGTCAAACCACGGAAGGATAATCTCTATAGCCTTCCCGAGTGCGACCTCATGCGTAACCCCTGTGTGAGAGGGGGATCCCAGGCAGACTTATACGACAATTGGATTTGACTCTCCCTAGCTCAGGATGCTAATGTTTGTTTTGGAAACTTTGGAGAGTTATTTTCATAGCCTAATCCAAAGTGCTAACCCTAGTCTACTATTGGTGGGAGATCCTAAAAACAAAAATGTTCTAGATAATTTTTAATTAGCATTCATTTTATAGTTGTTCTTTACTCAAAGGGTGTACGAAAGTGAAACTAATGGAATGATGACTCAATGCCCAAAAAGATGCATGAAATATGATAAGCAGTCATTTTTTTTTAATGAACACCTATTTAAGGGAAAGAGGAGTTGTTTTCACTTTCAAACACTAATATGAAAAATCCTCTATCAATTGGTTCTCAATCGAATCTAGTGCAACGCTAAAACCTTTTCAAAAATTGCCTTCTAATATGCAAATCAAGCACTAAAATGTAACTTTTTCATTTGTATGCAAATGATAACTAATTCAATGCGAAAGACTTCTCCTATCAACTACCTTTTCAGATCGAGGAGATTCAGACAAGCATGATCAGATTTCGCATACAAAACAGACACCCTCTTGCTGTGATTGAAGCAAGAAGCAAAAAGAGAACAAAAATAATAATGCAAAAACCAAACAATTCACACAAAAATGAAGTGTTCAAAGAACAATGACCTTCAAAAAACCAAGTGAGAAGAGTCACAGACTTCAGATGTCCTTCACTGGAGTTCCCGCTCAGTCGGATAGAAGAGGAAAAAAGCAGCGGATTGATTTCAAGCTCTCAACAAAAAAACTCAAAAAGAATGAAGAAGGTCATAAAATCTGAACAATAAAGTGTTTACTTCTCAAGAGGAAGCATTTCAAAGGTCAAAGGAAGAATCATTGAATCACAACGCAACCCAGCAAGTGAGAAAATAGGGTTGGGATCTTCAAAAATTGCAATTTTTGAAGAGATTTTGGGCAAAAAAAGGTTGGTGCTATGGTATAAGGGCCACCAGAGAATTATAAAGCTCTGTCTAGCAGATTAAGTGAGCGTTGGCACTCTGCTAACAGGGAAGGGGAGTGCTGGAGTCCTAAAGCTCAAAAAAAGGTCCCAAAAAAACCCAAAATGTCAATGGAAATTTTGCAATCAAGATGAGTGTGATGGGGTAAAGAATCAATCAGCAAGTGCAATCAGATATGAAGGGGTAAACAAGGTATGAAAACAATCAGAGTGTAAGTCAAGGTTTATGAGGAAAAAACAAACCAAAGAAAGTTATGATTCCTCCCCAGTGGAGTCGCCAGTTTCTGTTGAAGGAAAATCTCCCTGCAGACAGGTAGATCTCCTCAAAAAGCTAGACTCTTAACTCTAAGATAGAAAATGCTTATCATGGTCACTGACTTCCTTTTAGATCTAGGTGGACTATTGTGTGAGAAGGAAGGAGAAAAGAAGTACCTTTTACCAGTGTTTGTCCCTGCACACTCTGAGTTGAACTCCAATCTTTCGCTCTTCGATAAGCCCTATAGAAAAACAAAGTACGACTACTTCCTACTCTATCAAGATTAGTCTGAAATAGGTCTATCTACTAAAGAGACAAATTCATGTGAGTTTGAACATGAATTAGAAAGAAACAGGCCAAGAAAATTATATTAATGAGGACAAAACATTGCTTACAGGCGTAGATGGAATGCAGCAGTTTCGTCAAGTCCTCCTTGTCTACCCCTTGCTCAAAAGATTCGCAATCTGAATGACGATATATTCACCAATTGCTCCCTATGAGATCATAGGTCTCTTGCTTCCAAATTATCTCTATTCCAGCACCACTTATACGATCATAAGTTTGGTGTGATTCTCCTTTTCCAATCCTCCTTTCAACATTAGAAAGCTTGCTTATATAGCCTCTCCAAGGCTATATAAGCAAGCNCAAAAACTTGAGATATCCTTAGGGAAGGTGAGGATTTTCCTCCTTTAGTTGAGGATCTGCCCTAAGATCATGGCTGGACTAGGGATTTGAGCTCAATTTCCTTCTAAGAATGAAAAGATCCTTCCCCCATTCATCTCAACAACTCAACTGTTGCCTAAAATAGGTAGCGCTCCCTCAAAAGGGCACTTAGAGCACTATAGCGCCCCCTAGTAGGCTTTAGGGGAGCGCCAGCACCAGCACTCCTGAGGGTAGGAGTGCTCCTACAAAAGGGCCAAAGAGATTTATAACGCTCCCTGACAGTGTAAGGGGGAGTGCCAGCACTCCCATAAGAGGTATAGGGCAGTGCTCCCCTCTAAAAACTCAGTTTTTGAGGTGCTTTCAGATGGAAAAAGGTTTGTAAGCCTACTGACTCATTTCTCCTCTTCCAAATCAAATGTTTGAGGTGTTTCAAGTGTCCTTCTCATGTCATTATAGGCATGACATAGGCATCATGGCAGCATTCTTTCTTTGACACTTGCGACACTTGTGAGCAACCTGCGACACTTGCGACCTTGTGAGAAAAATGTGACACTTGCGACCTTTGTAATGACGACACTTGCGACACTATCAAAGTGAGTATTTTTTATGTGTAACAGTCGTTGATTTGGGCACTACTAGATCTCCCTGATGAAATTTGTGATATTTTTAGTCGCAACATGACAAAGAGTCATATCCACAAGAAACTTAGGATAAAATCATGTGATGGGTAGCGTTAAGCTCACCCTTTCTTATTTTTTCACCAAGGTATTATTTCCTAAGCTAAAAACATCAAATTTACTCAAATAAAGGATATTTTAACAATCCCTTTGCAATTTTCATTAAAATAAACATCACTCACCTAACTCCTAGCCTAATCAACTAACACATTAATCCAGCTTACACTATTGGATTAATCATTACTCTAACCTAGCTAATTTGGCCAAGATTAAACTATTTGACCAAACTTATTCACTAACCTATCAACATAAATTTGAAAGGTTTGATCATGATTATACAGTATGAGTCAAACCAAATTTATTTTTCATGGGGTTGTATGTATATATATATATATATATATAA
>JASDQU010108554.1:167433-182939 GCA_032191745.1 Picea mariana
AAGATCAATCATTGAAGCTGCTGTCATCCAGGTTGTGAATCTTTCAGGCAAGGGTTAGACAAAGAGGACTTGACGAAGCTGTCGTATTCGCATCTACGATTGTAAGTACTGTTGTCGTTATTCTCATTAATATGACATGCTTGGCCTGTTTCTTTCTATTTTGTGTTTGATGTTGCATAAACTTATCATTCAGTGATAGATCTGTTTTCAAGCTAATTTTAGTAGAGTAGGAAGTGGTCGTATCTTGTTTTGTCCACAGACATCAGCGAGGAACAAAGGATTGGAGCGTGATTCGGAGCGTGCAGGGACAAACGTCGGTTAAAAGGTACTTCTAACATGTTTCCTTCTCATGCATTAGGATTAGATAGATTTGAGAGAAATTCAATGTCCACGTTAAGCACTTTTCTGTCTAGGGTTAAGGTCAAGCCCTAGAGGTCGATCTACTTGTCCGCAGGCAGAGTTTCCTACAACACACCTGTGAAGCAGATGAAGTCTCACCCGAGGTAGAGGCAGGGGTGGTTGCAGGACTCAAGTGTTTGTAACCTTAGCTGGGACATAGTGTTGTGATTATAATACTTAATAGACCACTTAGCATCAATAGTTCATCAATATTCAACCAATAACTACTGCGCAGATAGAACAGAGCATCACATCATTCGCATTGATCTAATGTAATTAAGCACTTAGCACAAACACATGGATCATATCTAACAGAAGTAAGCACTAAGTACATTCAGAGAAGTCAGATCTAAAATCCATAACACAAAGCATAAGCAGATTTATCTATCTATATCAAAGCACTTAGCTAGAGAGTCATAAACACATTAAGATAAGCACAAAGCATAACAAAACAATATTTACGTGGTTCACCCCCACCCTGGGGCTATGTCCACTAACTCTTCTTCTTTATTTTCTTCAGTCAATCAGTTACAAGCACAGAGCCTCAAAACCCTTACTCCACACAGGAAAAAATATCTGTGTAGCTCGCTAGATCCTTCGTCCTTGCGTTCCAACACTAAGCCTTCCACGGTCTTGCTACAATGACTTGCACTTAACTCTGTAAGTTTCAAACAGTATGCACAAAACCTTACAAGTCTTGATCATATAGATCCAAATCTTGGCACTTAGCCTACTTGCCTACTAACATCACATAGATGCACGACTACTTCTATATAGCCTAGGCACCTATTTATATGTTACAAAATAGGCCTAAACATGGTTAAACCCATGGGCCTACATCCCATTCCCGTTACATATTCCCACATCCCAAAAAGGACCCAAAAATGGGCCGAGATCCCTCGATCTCTGCTTCGTCTTGTGCTCCTCCTTCAACAGGCTATCGAAGTCCAAAATAGGTCAACATGACCAAGAATTTCCCAAATCTTGGTCAAGGGCCAACAAATTCTGATATATACAATTTATAACTCAGATTCATTGCCTCATTTTGCCTTTATCCTCTATATAAGTCTATCGTCCAGTCATTGTTTTCATTCACTTTCATAATTTTGACTCCATAGCCCTAAGTGTACCTCCCCTTCTTGGCCAAAATTTTTATAAAACCCCCCCAAGACAAAACCAAACCCCCACCCCTAGCTCTAAAGTTGTTTGAAACAATTACCTTTATCATTTGTTTATCATCCAAACAAATTTACATAGTGCTAACATTCTGGCGTCGTTGTCGGGGAACGCAACTGAAATATTCCCTAGGAAAGAACGACGTAAAGCCTCATATTTGATTCCTGCAGGTGACAGTGAATCAAACACCTTATTGGATGAGATTATTTTTTCCCTAGTGACTCCATTACCAAGAGACCAGTTGCACCAAGCAATTTGAGCTAGGAATCCTAGCTCCCAAGAGAATTCACACTAGGAGAAACCCAGACCAAGAAGCTACAATCCCTATGTTTGATCCTGAAAATCTTGTACACAAAAGAAAAGAAAGGAAAGTAAGCCCAACTTTTCGTTTAGATGGATATATATCCTTGACAAAATATGGAGTAACAAGCATAGAAGTTCTTGAGTTTGATGTAAAATTTGAGCAAACTCTGTTCAGAACTAAATCTGAATCTTGTTTGAACGAGGTCATCTTTGATGAGAAGAGGTTCCAAGATTTAATTTTAGCTTCCTATACCAAAACTCTTGTGATCCACACTCAAAACCAATATCCACTTCAATCCCTCACAACATCCATGGTAGCTAGGTTTTCCCCTCTCGTACTCCCTGCTCAGTTACATGATTTTCCCTGGGAGTATAATCTAAGAATTAAGTTGTATGATGTTGAAGGCAATGTGTCAGACCAAATCAATCTAGACTGGTTTAATGATTTCATAGTATTAGAAGAAGTAGATTTTGGATATGCAGAAATGAGGTTGTTTGCAAAAAGTCTTGCAAGAGAAGTGAGAAAGTGGTTCAAAGCTCTCCCAGCAGCTAGTATTGCATATTTTGAGGCCTTTGAAACCAGTTTTATTTCAAAGTGGGGCGACAATAAAAATCCCCTTTAGTTGCTGACTCAGTATAACAACATGAGGAGGTCACCTAATGAAACAGTGAAAGAGTTTTCAACCAGATTTGTAAGGGTCTATAATCTGATTCCTACTGAGGTAAAGTCCCCTCCCAAAGCTTTTCAACTAAAGTATGTTGATTCCTTTGAAATTGATTTTTCTTTATTGTTGAGGGAAATAAGATCTTCTTCATTATATGACATGATGAATGATGCAATAGAACTGGAAGTGAATCTGATGGCTTTCAGGAAGATCAAAGCTGACTCTGATAGGGACATGAAAAACATTCAAGATAATGCACAACCTTCAACCTCACAAACATCAGAATAAAGGTTTGAAATGATGATGAAAATTATGGAAAAAATGATGGAGATAATGGTTGTTGATAATATGTCTAACACCCTAGAACAGGATGATGGTCCACCCAGAAATCAGACAAAGAGATCATAGAAATCAAGGGGATCAGAGAAATCAGGGAAATCAAGGATATTAACAAATAAGACCACCTTTTCAAAATAGTTATGTAAATGAAAATTATGATGACAATTTTGAAGACAACATGCATTGTTGTGATGGTGACGAGGTAGAGGTATTTTTGACTAAAGAAGATCATGACCAGTTCATGGATGCTAATGAAATTTTCATGCATGAAAATGATGACAAGTTATTAGTAGAAGCATAAGATTACCAAACAGGGTTGCAGAATGCCATCATACAATTCCAAAGACAATATAATCTTTGAAATCAGAAAGTTCCTGCAAACACCCCAAAGTGGAATCCTCCAAAAGGAAACCCCACTAAAGAAGCTCAGAGTAACATACCCTCTTCAAGTCGGCCCAAAAAGGAGTCTGGTGAAAAATATGTTGTGGAAAAAGGAAATAAAAAGAAAGAATCCCAGAAAAAGGTGCCTGAAACAAGAAGGGAGACAGTCACCAAAGAGGTAGAGAAAACCTCATCCTCCTTTAATTTTGAAAGTGACATGGCCAAGATTAAGATTTTTGTACCATTCAATGAATTGATCAAGAACAATGAATATAGAAATAAAATCATCAAGATTCTTAAGATGGAACAAACTTCTGACACTTTGAACATAGAATATGATCACTTGACCATCTTATTTGGCCCACGTGTAGAGGAAAATAGTGATATTGAAGAGGTACCCCCTTTCTATGTCATCTTGAAAATTCATGATATGACTTTTCACAATGCCATGTTGGATTTAGGAGCATCCAATAACCTAATGCCCAAGGTGGTCATGGACCAACTAGGCCTTGACATCACAAGGCCTTACAAAGATCTTTTCTCCTTTGATTCAAGGAAGGTGAAGTGCCTAGGTCTTATCAAAGATCTGGTGGTGTCTTTAGCTCAAATTTCCAGCAAAGAATATGGTCATGGATGTAGTGGTTGTTGATATTCCTCCCAAGTTTGGCATGCTGCTATCTAGTTCATGGGATGCAAAGTTGAAGGGAACTCTCCATATGGACATGTCATACGCCACCTTCCATGTCTTTGCTTAAGATAGGAGGTTGTATAGAGAGTTTTTGCTCAAATACATGGTCAACAACAAGTCACATCTGAATAATCATCCCATCTACTCTGTGGAAACTGAGTTAGGGTCTTCTATTTTTTTCAATGATCTATGTTTCAAATAGAAAGGGATAGAGATCAATATAGTTGTCAAAGATAGATCTGATCAACAGATTGAGAAGTTTTTAGAACAACAGGACGGTGCAGAAGATGAGATGTGGAGCATGAGATTTGATGGAGTTGTCAGCAGATATGGGTAGGAGAGGGTGTATGGATTAACCCCCCCAGGTTGGATACCAAATTGTGCTCGTATAAGAGGGCTTTTGATTGCACAAACAATATGGTTGAATATGAGGCATTGGTATTAGGATTGAAATATTTACAAGAAATGTGTGCAAAGAAGATAGTTATTCATGGGGATTCTAAGTTAATCATAAATTAGGTAAAGAGAATATATCAAGCCAAGCACCCCATATTAAGAGCATACATGAATACAATGCTTGACCTGCTTAAAGAATTTTCAGAATATAGCCTCTCAACAATTCAAAGGGGTCACAATCAGATTATTGATTCCCTTGCCACTTCAGCTTCATTTATTAAAATTCCAATCTTTCCTAGCAGGGGATATGAGGTTGAGATCAAGCACATACCAACAGTGCCTGATAATATTAAGTACTGGTAGGTTTTTGAAGATGATAAACAAATGGAAAGTTTCCTCAAACTAGAAAATGGATTTGAAAATTTGAAAATTGATGAAGAGTATTGTGATGAAGAGGTGGATGTAGTTGCTTTCACAAAGGATGGCTACTTCAAAAATCTGATTGCAGGTAGAGATATAACATCATTCCCAAGGTTCTAGTCCCATTGGAGAAACTCTTTGATAATAATGATGTGGTCAGGAGTCCAAAAATTATAGTAAATGAAGGGGATGTTGAATATTGCAATATTGGGTCCCAGGAGGATCCCAAGATCATTAAGTTGTCCAGAACAGTCAGCCCTGAAATCAAGGAGAAATATATCAATTTAATGAAAAAATTCCTTGATGTTTTTTCCTGGAGCTAAGAAGATCTGAAATTTTATGACACCGATATAATCCAGCATGTGATCCCAATCAAAGAAGATAAAAAACCTTTCAAACATAAATTAAGAAGGATAATCCTTTGTTGTTTCCCTTGATTGAGAAAGAGATAAAGAATCTATTTGAAGACAACATCATAGTATCCCTGAGGTTTTCTAAATGGGTGGAAAATCTGGAGTCAGCCAAAAAAAAGAGTGTGGAAATCAGGTTGTGTGTGGACTTCAGAAATCTAAATAGGGTGTCTCTAAAGGAAAAATACCCACTTCCTAATATGGATCACGTTCTACAGAAAGTGGTAGGTTCTCATAAAATGTCAATGTTGGATGGTTTCTCTGGATACAATCAGATTATTGTGCACCCTGATGATCAGGAAAAGACAACATTCACAACACCATGGGGTACGTTCATCTTTTCCAAGATTCCTTTTGGGATCATGAATGTAGGGGAAACATTTCAAAGAGCTATAGACATACTTTTTGCTGATGAGAAATAAAAATTCATTGTTATCTACCTAGATGATATCATTGTGTATTTTGTTTCGGATGAAGAACACCTCAAGTATCTAAGAAGGGCATTCCAGAAGTGTAAAAAGTTCAGTATCTCGTTGAACCCCAAGAAATCAAATTTTTCCATGGAAGAAGGAAATCTGTTGGGCCACATTATTTTAGAGGGGATAAAGATAGATACCAATAGAGTTGAGGGAATCTTAAAAATTTGCATACGCAAAAGTAAAAAAGAGGTGCAATCTTTTCTGGGAAAAGTGAATTTACTGTGAAGGTTTATCCCTAACTTGGCTGAAATCATAAAGTATATTACTAACATGCTCAAGAAAGGAAATGAAATAAAGTGGACCCCTGAAGCCAAAAAATCCTTCGAAGACATTAAAGTGGCATTGACAAGGGCTCCAGTATTGGCCAGTCCTAATTTTGAAAAGGACTTCATATTGTTCTCTTTTGCCTCAGAGAACACAACTGTTGGTGTTTTACTACAGAAAGATGAGCATAAGTTTGAGAAGCCCATAACATATTACAACAGGACATTGAGGGATTCCCCCTTGAAGTATTAAATCATGGAGAAGCAAGCATATGACATGGTCAAGGCCTTGAAAGAGTTCAGAGTTTACATATTCCATTCCCATACTACTACTTATGTGCCCAGTAGTTCACTGAAAGACATCTTAACCCAGCCTGATCCTGAAGGAAAAAGGGTAAATGGATAGTTTTTTTTGTTAGAATATGACCTTGAGATCAAACCTACAAAGTTGATCAAGGGATAGGGGCTTGTAAATTTGATGGCACAAACCAATTATGAACTCTTAGGAATAAATTTCATTGTTGACTTGTCAGCAGGTATAGAGGAAGAGAGAGTCCCTCAAATATCCCAGAAATTTCTCAACTCCCCATGGCATGCCGATATTATTTATGTGTTGATAAATTTATAGGCCCCTCCTGAATTCAATAAAACAAAGGCTAGGTTCTTAAAGATGAAGGAAAAAAAAAATTGTATGGTAAATCAATCTCTATATTGGAAGGCTCAAGGGGGAATTTTGTCGAGTTGTTTGTTGGAAGAAGAAGTAAGGAAGACCATTAGAGAGTTCCATAAGGGTGACTGTGGGGGGCACCATTATTGGAAAACCACTATGCACAAGACTTTGAGGGATCGGTTCTATTGGCCTAACATTTTTTCCGATGTCTATAAAGAGGTTTCAAGATGTCATGAATGTCAAATTATTTATGGGAAAAGAAAATTGCATCCTTGCCTTTGAAATCCATCTCTGTTGAAGCACCTTTTAGACAATGGGGCCTTGATTTTATAGGAGAGATACATCTGTAGTCCTCAGCTTAGCACAAATGGATTCTGAAAGCAACAGATCACTTTACTAAGTGGATTGAGGCAGTTCCCACCAGGCAGACAACATATGTTGTTATCATCCAGTTTTTGGAAGACAATATTTTGTCTAGGTTTGGGTGTCCCATCAAAATCATCAGAGACAATGCAACAGTGTTTAAGTCCAAAAATATGGAAACATTTTGCAGTGAATAAAACATAACTCTTGTCCACTCCACTTCTTATTACCCTTAAGGCAATGGGTTGTTTGAGTCATCAAACAAGAGCTTAACCAAAATTATAAAAACGTTGTTGCAAGATAACAAAAAAGCTTGATACAAGAAGCTCATCCATGCACTATGGGCTGACAGAATTGCCCCAAAGAGATCTATTGCCACTTCACCTTTTCAGATTATTTATGGAACATAGGCTATTTTTCATACTACATTGGGGTTTCTAGTGACGAGGTTGTTATAGGAACATGATGCAGAAACATATGCCACTCAAAGAAGAAAGGATGAACTAATCAGTGTCCAACAAAACAGAGAAATGGCCTTCAACAATGCTCAGTTGCATCAAGACAAGATCAAAAAGAATTTTTACAGGAATACCAAGGAGGATGACCTTAAAGTGGGATACTTGGTATTAATATGGGATGCCATAAATGAAGACAAGTGAAAGCATGGGAAATTTGACCACCTATGGTTGGGACCCTTCAAAATCGTGGCGTACCATGGGAATAATGCCTACCTGATACAAGAAAGTAATGGAGACATTGTTGGAGGAGGACCTGTGAATGGCAGGTTCCTCAAACATTATATCATTTAAGATGATCATCACCTTTTCCATTCATTGTACATAATCGTTTTCATTTTTTGCATGAAGAAATTGAAATAAAAGCAGCATGACTGAAGCCTGAGGTGAAGGCCCTAAGTTATGCTGAGTAGATTTTGAATTTTATGAATAAAGGTTGCTAGATTCATATTGTAGGAATAAATCATAGTCCAATGGGTAGGCACTCGGTCTACCGTTCTTTGCTACCTCATGGGGAGGATAACATCCCTAGTTGGATCCCATGTTATCACTATAACAATTTCTTTATGAAATCCAGTTTCAGGACTTAGCGAGATAATAAAAGGATGTAGAGGTGTGATAAATTGGAGGATGGGGCCATATCTAGTGAAAGGATTCTAATTCTAGTGGATGCGTGGAGTTGATGGGACCCGGTGGGCCACATATCGTAGGCGCCGCAAATCAACGATCAAAGATTGTTTCGGGCGGAGAACTAGCACGAAGGTTAATTCTTGAAAGAAGGCTGAAAATAATATCATGGTTTTGGCTCAAGACCACATGGCGCTACCAGGTGCATTTCAAGGAGATAAGAAGTCTACCCCAAATCACTTTGCCTCATCCCCAAAATCATGAAAGTGTATATAAAGGGAGGCACACATCATTATTTTAATTGTTTTTCAAATATTGCAACGTTGGAAGTTGGTGCGACCGTTCCATTCAAACTGAAGCTCAACAGTGCGCCAAACTCATGCATCTTTTGATCATTCACAGGTATTTTTCACCATCACCATGGACCCTGTAATTGTGTCTATAGCAGAGCAAGGTCCCACGTCGAACGAAGAAGCCATAATTGATAGAGATTCAGATGTGTTCGACACCGAAATAACCATCTCACCCATCTCTATGTCTAGAGCTAACCTTTCGAATAATGTAGGGAAAAAAATACCCTTTCTCGAAGAAGTCCAAGCCTCCGTAGTCCCTTATGTCGTCAAGGTCACATTCCCTTTCCCAAAATTCAGAGGTTGGTGTGCAGAGTAATACTCACACAAAGAGAAAGTCGTCTTAAATAAACTAGGGCCTAACGTCCTCTGTAGAGTAGATAGCATGTCAATTTGATATTCCCTCAGTATACCAGAGTCCCCTTCCGCATTGTCTGAACCATTTGAAGAAGAAAATCTAATCATGGTTTACCGGGAATGTCCCTCCGAAATCAAAAACATATTTTTGCAGATAATTGTCAAACCCGGGCATATTTCTACCAGTCTTTCCTTGCCAATGAATGTAAATGTCATGGTTATTGAAATCCAATGGGTATCTTCCATATTGAGTCAAATTTTAGGTCTGGACAATGACAGATATGTAGTCGAGGTCATGTTAGGTTTTCTATTGACGTTTTTTGAGTCAAAGTCTAGTCAGTCAGTTTGCATCAGCTTTGATAAATTCATGGCTGATAGTGTCCACCAACATCTAGTGAATTTTCAGTCACTAAGGCACTTTAGGTATTACACATACTTGCCGAATATGTTCCTAGATAAAAATAAGAAAGAGTTCTCTGAATCAACATTCATCTCAATTGAATGCAAAAAAATCACAATGCTCATTTTCATAAATAAGATCATGTCCAGAGTTCACAGCCTGATTTTCAACGCCATCCTACCAAGGGTCCTAGACGACATGAAGATTTATTTACATCCAAATCCATAAAACAAAGTGGGGGACTGGGTGTTTTTCATGCATTCAACAGTTATATGGGTTTATGGTTTCCATTAATCCCCCTGCCTTCTGCCTATTTTTTTGACACCCAGAGTCTTTTCCCCGGAGTTCATCAGGAAAAAAATCATCTCAGAGACAAAATATTTCCTGAAACTGCACAAGGCATAAAACCACAAATTTCCTTTCATCATAGGACCCTTTATTGTAAAAACAAGATCCTTCTTATCTCATATCTAGGCCAAACTCAAGGAGTTTGGATTTGCATAGCTACAAGGGAGAAGATATGATCCACATCATGTCATATCTAAAATAATATTAATGAACAAACATGCACCTTATGAACATCAGTATGTTGAAGGTTTCAACAACTTGGAAAATTTAGAAACCTATGTTGATATGGAAACCATCCTGTAGCCTGCTCAAACAAAATAAGTGGGTCCAACCCCACATAAGACTCCTCAGAAGATGATACTCCAAGTTCCCAAAGTAAGTGTCTACAGTAAGAGAAGTAGTTCAGAGGCCCTAGGCATGAACATTTAGTAGGTTGTCCCTAAAAATATAAAGATAACACAATCCCCAAAGATAGTGGATCTAGAGGAAGAGGAGCCTAAAGAGCAAGTAAGTATGGATATGGTGAAGAGTGGCACCATAAATGAAGAAGTTGGTAAAGGAAGCATGCCCCAAGGTGAAAGCAACTCAAGATCTTTCAGCAGCAAAAAAAACATCTTTGAAAAGGTACCTGGAGCAGTATATTAGTCTAAAGAAGATTTGGCAAGGTAGTATGCTGAGAAAGGAAACCTAGCCATGAGTGAAATAAGAGAGTTGATCCTTGAGGTAGAAAGAATTTCTTAGCACAAGTCTTCTATGTTCACAGTCTAGGATGTAGAGAAGAGGACACTCAACATAGCAGTTGCAGATGAGGATAAAGTGTCTAAGGTTAAGCTGCATTATGACAACACCAGTGCTCCATATAAGGTGAAATTCCATAGGAACACCAATGACATGTTGTATTCAGATTACTTGGGTCTGAGATTAAAGAATTCAAAGTTGTCAAATCGTGCACTTAAGTTGGAGGGGAAGTTGAGACAAGAGAAAGAATATAGAAGAGATTGGAAGACTCAAGTCAAGATATTAGAATTTGAAGGCCCTCAGGGAGTGAAAGCCTCCTTAGAAGAGAAAGACAAGTTGATTGAAATCTTGAAGAAAAAACTAAAAACATCTGCCATAGAGAATCCACAAACAACAAAACTGGTTTCTCTAGAACAAGAGAAGGAGACATTTTGACAAGAAGCATTGAATTACAAGGCCAAAGTATTACATCTGGAGAAAGAAAAGGTAAATTGGTCACAAGGAAAGAAAGAAGTATGAAACATGGTTGTAGTTGTACCTTATACTATAGAAACTGGGCCAAGAACTAAAGGACTGGTCCAGTCTATGTCCCAGTTCAACCTGATGGTGGGAGAGATCAAAGGTATAAAGGAAGATATAGAGAAGATACAACAAGAAATGAAAACAAAGGATGAAAGGGTGGCTCAGTTCCAGAAGGGGAATAAACTTTTGCAAGAAAGAGTAAACAAGTTGAATAGAAGGTTGAAAGGCAAAGGAATTTTGCAGAGAGCTAAACACATCATTTGGGATTCTATTGTTGCTAAAGTTGCTAAGTTCGGGGTGTACTTGAACTTCATCAATAACAAAGATAGCATGGCCATCACAGTCAGAAGAAGATGCACTGTTGTAAATGAGACCTTGGCTAACAAACCATGAGATTGGGCCCAAAATGCTATAAACTTATTGAATTCCATCCCTACTGCAGAAATTTAGACCATTAGGGTCAAAGACAAGACTACATTGATCATTTGGGCCAGGAGGGTCATTTCCAAGCATAACCTACTTAAATCAATTCAAACCAAGTCCAAGCAAATGGAGTAGAGTATACATGAATTCAAAGATCTATTGGAAGAGTTGTTCATCAAAGGCCTCCCACCAGTTTGGGATGGAAAAGGAAAATTATATGATAAGGATGAATACAACTCCCACCTCACCCAATGCAGAATGGATCACTCTAAGTTTGAAATCCTGGAGGAAAACTTGAAAGGAGACACCCTAGTAGAATGTTTGAACACATATTTTGAGATATTGAATCAGTTTAAGATAGTGAATATTGGGCTTCCATCCATGAATTATGCCTATTGCATTGACCTGGAGATCCTAATCAAGGAAATGACAGACTACGAGATCCCTTCTGACTTGTAGTGGAAGGAGATAGTGCAGTTGGGAAAGACAAAATGCAGTTTTTCAGGAACCAACAAATAGCCTCCAAGTATCACCAAATTGGCAGATATGATAGAGGAACAAAGCAGGACAGATGGAAAAGATAGAAGTTGAGCAGTTAGAGAAATCAAACATTAGTTTATGAAACATCTTTGATTAATCATTGTAAATCGGTTCACATACCGAGATTGTCAGTTGAAATTATTGTAATCGGTTTTAGAAGATGAAATGTTTCAGTTCAACTATTGTAATCAGTTTCTAATTGAAAGGAACTAGAATTGTATAAATTATAGAAGTTCTGAATGTATTAATGTTGGCAGAAGTACAAGGGCACAAACTTTAGTTGTTCTAAATTCAATTGTAATTTTTTGGAGCTGAATTGAATACATATGCAGAATCTTTTGAAGTCTCTATGAAAAGATTCTAATGGTGGTGATATGATTTTTTTTTCCTCTCTGTATGTATTTCCTATGTTCTTTAATTCCATTTTCATTTTCTTCTATTTAAATTGGATAGTTAAAAGCTCATAATTCATCTCTTGATGCTCTTAGCTTAAGCAATTTAAACTGTGTATTTTTCTTCCTAACTAATTCAAAATTCATTCCAGTAATGCTTTGATGCAGTTACTTGTTTTCTCCTTCTTCTTACAATCTGCATAAATACAATTTATAACTTAGATTCATCGCCTCATTTATACTTTATCCTCTAGAGAATTCTATCATCCAGTCAATGTTTTCATTCACTTTCAGAATTTTGACTCCATAGCCCTAAGTGTCCCTCCCCTTCTTGGCCAACAAAATTATAAAAACCCCCTAAAACAAAACAAAATCTAGCCATTGATTGCTAAAGAAATATCAAGTAACAAGAGAGATCCCTCTCCAAGCTAAGTAGGCTAGTACCTAGCCCTAAAGTTGGTTGAAATAGTTACCTTTGTCATTTTTTTATCAGCCGAACAAATTTACAGAGTGCTAATAGTTGCAATGTTCAAGGAATTTATTCATAAGTTCCTTGAAGTATACTTCGATGATTGGACTATGTTTAGTCTATTTAAGGATCACATAGAAGTACTCAAACTAATGTTGGATAGATGTAGACAATCTCAGACTTTGTTGAACTTGAAGAAGTGTATTTTTTTCACACCGTTTGGATTTTTTTTGGGACATGTAGTTTGCAAGCAAGGATTACTAGTAGATCCAGCCAAGATTGCAATGATTCTAGATTTATAACCACCTACACCAATCAAAAATTTGACTAAAACTATGGTCCATACATTCTATTATAGGAAATTTGTCAAGGGTTATGTGAAAATCACAAAACCGATGGAAATGTTGTTAAAGAGGGAAGCAAAGTTTCAATGGAATGAGGACTGCCAGAAGGGTTTGGACACCTTAAATAAAAAACTAGTGACCACACCAATTTTATCTTTCCATATTGGAACAAGGAGTTCCATGTTCATGTACAGCATTTTCCAAAGAGATGGGCACATTACTATCCCAAACATGGGAATGAAACATAGACCACCCGATTGCTTTTGTAGGTAGGAAGTTGTCCATAGTAGAGAAGAATTATACTACCACATAATGAGAAGGATTGGAAATGGTATATGCGTTATAGAAGTTCAGACATTACTTATTAGGGTCTCACTTTAATATGTACAGAGACCATTCTGCATTAAAATACTTAGTGAAAAATCTAGTGTTTGGGGGGAGAATATGCAGATAGCTACTATTGTTTGAGGAATGTGATTTTGAGGTTGTAGTGAAAACAAAGAAATTGAATATAGGACCAGATCATATATCACACATATTATCAGGAGAAGATGCAGGTAATTTAGATAACAACTTCCCATATGCACAACTATTCGCAGTAAATATGGTGGATGATTACTTCTCAGGCATCGTGTTGTTTCTAAGTATAGGTATGGATCCATCAGACATGATAGTTGCACATAAGAAACAAATGGTAGTGAAAGAAGCAAGCTATCAGTTGATTGCAGGTAATTTTTACAAGTTGCGTGTAGGCATAATATTGAGACAACATGTGTTGGAACATGAAATACCATTAATACTCAAAGAAGAACATGATGGGATTATAGGAGGACATTATGCAGGGAGAGAAACTACACAAAATATTTTGTGCATAGGACTTTGGTGTCCCACACTTCACAAATATGCTAAGGAATATTGTCATTATGTGATGTATGTCAAAGAGTGGGAAATCCATCTATGAGGGATGAAATGCATTTAAATCCACAAGTTACATTGAAATAATTTGATAAATGGGCCATATAATTTTTGGGTACAATCAACCTTGAAGAACGAATATCAAGGGCAAGTTACATAATCACTGTGATGAAGTATTTGACAAGATGGGAAAAATCATCCCTAGTTACAGACTGCACCATGGAGACTGTATGTGATTTTTCTTTGAGAATATAGTCACATGATTTGGATGTTCGTGCATATTACTTAGTGATCGAGGAACACACTTTATAAATAAGAAAATTGCATCATTGACCGAGGAGTTTCAAATTAATAATCAGAAGATTACCTCGTATAATCCTCAGAACAATGGGATAGTGGAAGATTTCAATAAAATCTTGGAGAATGATTTAACCAAGATCTACAATGTGGGGAGAGATGATTGGGACATAATATTTCCTGCAATGTTATGGGCCTATAGGACAACAATTTTTTTTTGACAAGATAGACACCTTCAAGTTGTTCTACGGGAAAGAAGCAATGATGCCAATTAATTTTATTCTACCTATCCTGGACATTGCAGCAATCATTGATCTTTCAGACTTTGGCATAGTAAAGGAGATACTATCACAGTTAGTACAACTTGAGGAAGATCGGTTTGTCATAGGTTTCCATCAACAATTTCATAAGGCAAGAGAGATGACATGGCATGATAGACACAATAATAAAAAAAATATTCAAGTTGGATATTTGGTATTCCTCTACGACAATAAGTTCATGCAACATCCAAGGAAGTTTAGAATGCATTGGTCAGGACCCTATGTGATTGATCATGTAACCGAGACAGGTGTTTCATAGTTGGAAACACTGAATAGAGAAGTTCTTGGAGGAATGGTGAATGGAATTCGGTCGAAACTCTATAGACACAGTCAATAGTCTGTGCAGTAATCTAGGTTGTGCCAGAACACATGTATCATAGTAATTGTATTATAGTAGGAAGATACAACAAAAAATATATATATATAAAGGTAGATATAGAGAAAGAAAGATTATAGAGTACTAAGGAATAAGAACCTGCACAGAAGGAATGGTTATCATGTATCAAGATAGAACTGTATGAATTCAGAAAATAATACAGAGAATAAAATACTATGAAGTAAACAGATGCAAAAGAAAGAGAACTTGCACAGTTTGGCACTGGCAAGACCATTGGAAGCATTAAAGAATGGGAATTCTAATGATAATATGGTAATGTTCAGTCATAAATATGTCCTATATTATTAAATGGTAAAAGTTGTAAAAAATAACCACATATTGGTAGTACGAGGGAAAAATCACACGACAAATTTGGTAATCAAGTTGCATTTATTTAACCCCTCATCAACCTCGTTGGTGGATTGGACAAGTTAGTTAAGGCATGAAGAGACATGCATAGTTGTAAAGGAGTCACAAAAGTAGTCGAAGGTCATTAAGCGTAAATAATTGTGATTAAGAGATGAATGTAAGAGAGATTCAACTAGAGAAAATCAAAGAGAACCCGAGTGACTCAGAACTGAACTACAACTACAACAGAACAACCAAAAATTAAGTAAAGGA
>JASDQU010108554.1:182997-202999 GCA_032191745.1 Picea mariana
CACAGGAAATATTCCACAAGCATTATATTCCACCAAGGAAAGATGATGCACCTTATGTCAAAGTACCATCTAATATGAAATTCCCACAGAAAACAACACCAATCCCACCTAGTGTAAGTACTAAAGGAGACATGCTCGACAAGGTGGTCTCCCTCAAGTTTATGAATCACGATATCACAGATGAACAAAAATTTCATGAGTAGGCCAAGGAAAAGTATTTGTGCACTAGGGTCATACCATGCATAAGATAAATAGTGATGGAAAAACATATGTGGGAAATAGGGCTCGAGAAGTCGGGAATATTGAACCTGTTGGATGTTACACACTTCAGAAGAAGTATGGAAATTAATTCTTTCATTAAGTTACTACTCAAACGCATCCATGGAGGGACATTGTGGCTTGGACCACAAGTGTCAATCATTACTGCATTGATTTCGTGGATTACAGGGCTATCGAAACACAAGGAGGATTCGACCCTTTTGTTCAACAAGACAGGGGAGAGAGCCCTATTAGAATCAATGAATGAAAAATTTCACACCTTTAGGGGGAAAGGAGATTTGATGTCACTAACATCAATTGTAGGGGTGTTCGGTTTTCACATAGGTGTTGGCATGCAAATTTATACACAAGTGTTGTAAGGATGAAGTATCGGCTATAGTAATCAAAGTCATATAAAATCTCTCAGAAGTGATCCAAATGAACTCGAAAACCCTCCTAGTGAATCATTTTTTGACAAATTCTATCAAGGCCCAGGAGAAGGGTACAAAATTTTACTATGCATGGATTTTTATTTTGATCATGCTGGTAGGATGGTAGGAACTAGGCTACTACCAACACATGGGAACAACCGATAGAGGTAATATAGTTTCGCAGTATGCCAAATTATGGCATACGAAAAATAAACGGAGGCATCAGGACAATAGTGTTACATTTTTTGTATACTTTGATAATATCATTTATATAATATAACATACACCACACATCTTAACCGAGACAGTGGAAAACTACAAGGATATTGTGTAATTCAAAGAAGGCATGTACCACATGTACATGCAATAAAAGAAGGACCCTACACACTAGTGGCTTCCAACCAGCTATAGGTTGACAACATAGGATGTATGCTTGATTGTGAATGATTGGGAAGATGGGTGGAAAATACTTGAAGATAAAACGAGGAAACCAAAAGATGAAGAAGAACATGATAAGAGTGATGAAGAACTGAATGAAGGGAAGATGAATGATAAAAAAAATGGTGCAAGAGATACACCTAGGCCATCGACAACATAGGCACAACAAATAGTCCCCAAGACAAGATTTAAATGAAAAATAACAGGAAGGAGCCAGCAGGAGGGGAACACAAGAAGAAGAAAGCACACAAGGAACCCCCATTTTATAATTTGACCAATGAAGATATGGACCAAATTGTCTACAATGTACAAGACATAGTGGAGGAAGTCATTGAGGAAGTGAAAACAAAATAGGCAGAGCAACACCAGAAGGTGCAGAAGAATTTGGTAACACTACAAAAACTATTGGAAGTATCCAATGTAAAAAAAGAGCGCAGGTCAGAGGGGGGAACGTCCACAATCTTGGTGGAGGAAGCATATACTATTCATTCAGTCTTAATCAAGCTAGTAGTTGAACACATAACACTACAAATTGAGACATATGAAATTGAGTTCCTAATGGAATAATTAAAAGAACAGGCGAAGGAAACCAACTATTTGAACATTGTTGTGTCACGACTTCTGACACACATATTACAAAGCCTACAAATGGGCATGTTGTTGGCACAGGGGAAGACCCAGGGTTCAAATCCAAGAGTGCACCAACAATCCCTAACTACTGGCCCTTTTAGAAACACCTACGAAGCAGATGCAGTCTCACCGGAGGCAATTATGAGGGGGTTGCAGGACATAGATGTCTACAACCAAAGGGAATATCAAGTGGATCTAACACAAGAACAACAAAACATTCATATATCACTTATCAAATTAGATCTATTCTACACATCTACTTATCATATCTAAAGTAGTAATGCAATCAAAGTATACCAATGACAGAGACAGAAGATCAATCACACACAACACAAAATATATGTGGTTCACCCTCTCTCGAGGGCTACATCCACAGAACTGTGCTATAATATATTAAGATAAAGAATACAGTTCTTATATGTGCTCTTAGATAGCAGATCTTCTCTCTTCTCCTCTCTTTCTCTCCCCTCCCTTAGCACCCAGCTGCAGGGTTGATCTTCACACCCAGTTGAACATATTACAATCTAGAAGGATCTTGTACTCAACACTTCTCTCTCACACAATACTCTTCTCTTAACCAACTAAATACCAACAACAACAATAAAAATATTATCGTACCAACCCAAACTAGGCCCTCATGACCTCTATTTATACATTACAAATAGAACAATGACAACCTTAGGCCAAAACCTAGGTTTCCAAAACCCTATATACAAAAACCCTAGGTGTCTAAAACCCTAGGTCAACTTGACCCATATTTTCAGGGCTTCACCAGCCTGTCTTTCCTTTCTTCTCACGCGGTGCTCCAAAACATCCATCGGTAGCTTTTTCCTCTTGCTAAGTTTTCCATGATCCTTCTTCCTTGCTTATCTGTCATCCTTGATCTCCTCTTCCAATGACTTGCTTTCTTGATCTTCGCTCCATATTTTCTGCTCTTTTGCTCACTTCGACCCAATAAAATTCACTGTGTCTTTCGTGCAATTCGCATTCTCCCTTTTCTTCCTTTATCTTTAAATACTTCCATAACCAAGGGCCAACAGACCCCCAACACTCACCTGTGACTCATCTCAAGGAACTTCAGATTTGAGCTTCATATTTTACTTCAACTCCAGGATGCGTAGTGCAGTCTCTACGCTCTTCTCTTTTCCTCTTCTCCATCCCTTGTGAAAACTATCTTTTCTGTGTCTGGTACCTAGTTTCAAATACACCTGGTACCTAGACACTTTTCTTCATGCTTCTACTGAGAGTTGCAAGGCAGCTGGTTGTCATAGTACAACTTCAACCAGCTCCCATTCACTAAACCTTCCTTCCATTATCCATTCAGAGTCTTCAATTTCACAACTCCTCCCTCTATAACATAAGCGATCTTGTATGGCCCTAGCTAATGTGTTCTGAACTTCCCAAGATGTTTTATGAAGTTGTTGTCATATACCAGTACTAGATCACTATTATAACCCTAATTTTCACCAGACATGCTTACTGAGCATCAAGCCATCTCAGATTCCTTCTTTGTCAAAGCACTGTTGAACAACTCTTCTTAAAAACACTTTTTATAAAGGCCCACATGCCCTTATCTATTACTGCATGCGTGTACACACTCGCTGACCCAAAACAACCCGCGTGTACCTACAAAAGCACAAAAAAAGGAAAGTTGTCGACGAAACACACAACTTTGGGTGAGTTAACTAAACCTTCTGGCCATGCATGGCTGAGGGTTTGTCCAAATACCTAGCTTCTTATAGCCTATAAAAGAAGGGTTAGGGGTCCCATTTGGAAGAGGAGAATCATAGTAAAGAAACTATACCCAATTGCGCATTCCCTTTGTCCCAACCCTTTAGCCTTCCTTGTGCAAAGAGAAAGATAGAGAAAAGAAGTTGGAGAACAGTTGAAGAGGAGCCTAGGACCAGGTTCATGGAGTAGCGGCCGACATCATCATTGTAAGTTGATTTGTTGAAGTTAATAATAAAGAAATACTTTTCCCGTCCCACCATATGATATTTTTATGGTTTATTTCATACTTGTTTATTAAATCTCTAACCCATTAATCTATATATCAAATGCATGTGGAGTTTGTTGTTTGTTTTGTGTGAATGTAGGTGATCCTTGGAAGGAGAGCTACAATAAAAAAGTGATCAAGCATGAGGAAGGATCTACATCAAATGCCCGTAATAAGGTATGCTCACTTGATCTTCTTAACTATGTATTTGCTTAAGAATAATGGGGATTAGGTCTGGGACGATGGTAGAAAGTAGAAATCTTTAGGTCTTTTATGCATGCATAATTTAACCCTAAGTGCTAGTCTGTAGAGGGATTTCCCACTCACAATAGAATTGGCGACCATATTGGGGAGATCTCTAGGGTTTCTGGGAATATTTTTGGGTATTTCTAAGAACTGGTTTCATTTTCCTGTTTTTAAAGTTTCTGCAAAAGTCTAAGCTAACAGAGATTCTGGTCTTCCATACCAATTATCTTTGTTTCTTTGCTTGACTGTAATTTTTTTCCAAGACCCACAGAGGTACACACGGCCTGTATAAGGTCTGCACGCGTGTACTCGCACCCTGCATTCTCACATCTCGCGTGTACATGTTAGCTGAGGAGGTGACAGTCGCGTGTATGATTCCAGAAAATTTCTTTTAAAGAGGCAGTCATCCTCTCCCCTGTCATAATTTTTCCTTCTCAGGGGTTTTCTAGAACTCTTTCTAGTCTTTGTTGTTTGCAGTTTATAGCTTAGGTTTCACCTTGGATTGGTTTGTTCTATGAAGTTTTCCTTGAATTATTTTCTTTTTTTGTTTAAAGTAAGTGTCTGAGTCTTCAAGAGATTCTGGTTCTCAGTACCAGTAATCTCTGCCTAGACTAGCTTGCTTGGATTTTTATTTGTTTCAGAGTTTCAGATATACACGTGGCCTGCATAAGGCTAGCACGCGTGTACATGCTCTCTGAATTTACACAGTTCGCGTGCACACGCTTGCTATGGAACTGTCAGTAGTGTGCCTGTGGAGAGAATTTTTGTTGAAGGTAAGGCAGTCATCCTTTCCTTTGACAAGAATTATACCTCTCAGGTTTGGGTCTCTGTCATAGCGGTCAGTGTCTTAGGTTTGATCACAGTAATAGCTTTCTTTTTTCATTTAGAAGTTTTCCTCAAAAATTTTCTATTATAGGGTTTTTAGACAAGTGTGAGAGTCCAATTTTAATTTGCTTGTGTATAATTTTTTTTTAAAGTGACTCTTTGTGATTTCCGCTTAGGCTAGAAAGTTTTCTTGGTTTTGACTTGTTGATATTTTTCCTTTTTTCTTTGTGAGCATTCAAATAAAAAAAAATCTTTTATTTCTTTATTGGTTAAAAATTGTTGTTTTGCATTAGTAACCAGGGAAAAGTATTTTCTTTCATAAGTTCTTGATAGTTTACTTAGATCATAAGTAGCTCGTAGTTGAGTGAAATCTTTCTTTGAGTTTGTTGTTCAAAGATCTTAGAAAATGTTTTAAGTTTGAAAAGTTGTTTAAGAGTTACGTGAAGTAAAGGTTTTTGTTTCTATCTTTCTGTTTATTTTTCTTTCGTCTTTCAAACATCACTCGTTTCACTTTCATAACCTTTGACTTAAGACAATCCATAAAAATTAACCCTAAATCTAAAATTCATTAGACTTTTTATGTTTGTAGGGTCAACCAACTAGTTTAGGGTTAGGGCCTTGAATTAGGTTGGAGAGGAAACTCTTCAAGGCCATTAAAGTCAAACATTGGAGTCTCAGTTAGGGAGTGTCAAAGTCTAGTATCGTGAAAGTTATCCAAGAACCCCCTCTAACACAAGGGATAAAAATGAGGTCGCATGCAGGAAGGTAGCAGAGATAACCCCTCCAAAGATGGACCAATCATAGTGGAGAACACATATAGAGGGCTTGTCTTGGGATTCCATTGATTTCATTTTCCACAGAGCTTCGTGGGTATTGAATCCATTTGAGGTCCTCAATTTTCATCCATACCACTTGCCTTCGATACCCTTGATAGGTTTTAGGCTCGATACCCTACTTATTGTGGTCTACCCGAATTTTGACTGTACCCGCCTAGTGACTGTTCGCGTGCTGGCAACCTAGTTGCCTATCTTTTTAGGGACATACATAGGTGACTGCGGGGGTATACCATGATACCTAGGATAGACATTAGGCCATTCTTTGTAGAGTATACCCAGAGGGTGATTCCATGTTCGAGTTGCATTTGCACCGGTAATTTTCTCTAGTGTTGGTTGTTGTAACTGTTGTTCCAATTAGTTTAGTGTTTGCTTGTTTTATCTTGTAGGGACTTTTTAGTGTGTGTTGTTTTTTGAATGAATAAATAGCTCTAGAGTGTCTTTGATCTTCTCACACAGTGGAGGATCATGATATCTACTGATCACAAAGGCTTCAGGGTCTATCACCGATTACACTAGAGCCACCCCCGCCACCACTAAGGTGAAAGATAGACCGACAAGGGTCTTTTGAAGTGACCGGGTCACAAGAAATTGTGCCCGAACAACATCTAGAGGAAACAAATGTTTTAGACTTTGGAGAGAAATATCTTAGTCCACCTGAAACTCCAACCACTGGTCTTTTCGCACCCATCATCCTACCAATTCACCCTTACGAGTACTAGACAGTGTCGCACGCAGCAATGGAAACAAATGTTGTCACTCCCTCTAGGAATTCTTCAATTCCCACTATGGTTGTCACCACAGGAGAGTTTCCACCTCCTAACCCACTGTCACCGGTCCGAGCCACCATGGTCTCAGCCACTTCTACCTCGCACAGTGGTCTGATCCCGTCTATGGCAATGGCCACAACCCCTTTCCCACCAAGTGCGACAGACCCTCTGTTATCATACGGGATGCCTAGCTCAGGTACAAGTCATGTACTTTCCTACTTCACTTCACAGACTTTAGGTCTGGGGAAGAGAGCTCTAACACTCCTCTTCAAGGCCACATGGGGGGCACTTCATCTCCTTTTAACGCTTTCCTTACGGGGGAGGTCATATACCTCCTTCGTCCCCTTCGCTCGGTGGCACGCATCAACAATCCGTCAGGCCACCTACACCCCATAGTTTATTTGGAGCAGGGAGTCAAGGACTACCTTCACATAATATGTCGGTAGGTTCGACACCATTTTCTTTGTTCAGTGCATTTGGTAACAATGCCTTCTCTTCAGCTGCTTTCCCGATTGGGGGCAACCCCAGTTTCGGACAACCTATTCCTATGCAGGTTACTATTCCTGCACAGGGGGAAAACCCAAGAACTTCTTCCGCATCAGAGCCTTGGAATTCTTGGCAGGGATCCATTCCCTTGTTAGGAATGTCGATCTGGGGTAATTCTTTCCACAGTCAATGGAACCCCGGACAAGGTACTATTCCTATCCCCACGGGATCGGCATGGGGCAACCCTTCCCAAAGTCCTATGAATGTAATGCAATCCCATCCATCTATTTCCTATTTTGGGAATTAGCTGATGATGTCTCCTCACATGAAGAATCCATACGTTGGTCATGGCCATGGTTTTTACCATAACCCAAGCCAGCAGTAGAACTTTTCCTGGCAACGTAGTGCCAGTCAAACTCCAGGTCCCTTTTTCCCAGGTTATCACCAACAACCTAAACTACCTTTCCTGGCAACCTTGCATTTACCAGACTTGACAAGGTTGTTGAATGACCCTATTTTTCATGATCCACGTTGGCCCCCCTATGCCGAAAAAGTTACCTTCAGACATACCAAAGTTCGAAGCCAAGATGAATAAAGATCCAGGCGATCATGTGACTACCTTCCACCTTTGGTGCTCATCTAACTTGTTGAAAGATGACTCTGTGCAGTTGCAATTGTTTCAATGTACTCTCATTGGGAGTGTCACGAAATGGTACATTGAGCTCGACCGCTCAAGATACTCTTCCTTCGGCGAATTGGCAATGGCCTTCCTAAACCATTTCCAATTACCTATGAGATACGACACTGACACATAATTGCCAGCCAATTTCACACAGACAAAAGAGGACCATATCTCTGATCACATCCGAGAATGGAGACACTGGAAGAGTTTAATTAAGGTACCAGTCCCACTAGCATTCCTTCTCGAGTGGTTCCTTAAGTCTTTGGTCCCACAGTTATCCAAAGACATCGTGACATCAGGAGTGTTTTCTGAAGAAGATGCCAACATGAGAGCTCAACATCTTGAGATCATCTATTCTCAGTCTGGTTTATTATACAAGATCTTACTAGATGCTTCATGCTCAATACTTGATAAAACCAGATAGAGAGCTAGACCACATGCCGATGGTATTGTTGGTTCAACACAAACAAATCCTGCTGAACAACTAATGAAGTAGTTGTAGAAATTGTTTATACAACACACAGCAGCCGGCCAAACTATCATTTTGGCTACTCCCCCTACTAAAACATCGGATGTACACATAGTGCAATCAACAAATCCAAAGGCCATCCAACAGCCTGAAGGAAAGAAAAAACAACGAAAGAAGGGTAAGGGGGATAAGAAACCCACTGATAATGTTGGCAGGGGCAGCACTAAGAAACGAAAGGTGAGGTATCCGTGCAACCTGTGCGTGGAAGACCACCCGACCCACTTATGTCCCCATCTTGCAGAGGACCAAAAGTTTGTGACACAACAACAACCTGTTGTGTTAACCAATCCATTTCAGCATGGGAAAAACCTAACCCAAGCCTCTCCAAGCATGGAAGGGGGCAGTGAAGGACCCTCTTCATCTTCGAACAATCCCACATCTGTGAATGTATATATGATGAAGGGTGATGCTTTCATATTGACTAGAGCACATGACTACAGTAAACCAAGCACTTCTGAGAAGGGCAAAGAAGCTGAACTCCCATCTCTTCCTCTATAGATTAAGAAGACCTTGGGTGAAACAATGAAACGCATCCCAAAAGGCACGTTCAAAAAAGCTTCTCAAAACCCAAATGCAAGGGCCGCCCAGAACTATTCTGTGGTGGAGGATTTGCCTCAAACCCCTTATGCGATGTCCACTTTGGAGGTCCTCCAAAGATGCCCTTCTTAGAGGAAAGCTTTGTTAACCACTTTAGGTTCTACTGAGACTTGTAATCTGGGTACCATCATGCTAGATACAACTGACTTAAAACCTCATCTACCACACCACATAGCATTTTAGATAGTAGTGGCTCACCCCATGAAAACTTGTAATCGAAATATTTTCCGCACGGTGGTTGATGAGGGAGCCTCAACATGCGTTATGTTGTTGGCATGCTAGAAGGCCATTGGCCAGCCCATTTTGTCTCTGTCACCTACTCTTCTCATTGCTTTCGACGATCGTTCATTCTGACCACATGGTATCATTCCCTCTTTTCCTGTGCAATTGGGAGGGAAGACCATGTGCGTTGAGGTAGAAGTAGTCGACGTGTCCATCGACTATAATCTCTTGTTAGGAAGGAGTTGGAATTATGCCATGCAAGAAATGGTTTCTACCATTTTTCAGATCTTATGGTTTCCACACGAAGACCAGATTGTCACCATTGATCAATTGTCTTTCTCCAGATTTGACCCTTCATTGGGGGTGTCCACGGTCCCGATGATTGATAATCCTCAACCAGGAATAGTCAACATAGGGGTTGGTGTGTTCCCATCTTTGATGGGTACCTTTGATTACCCGCCCCCTTAAGGCGATGTTAAGTTCATATCCAACCACCATAAGGTTGAGATTTTCCAAGTTTCATCATTTTTCACAACTTACTTCACCGATCCGTGTATACTTCCTTCCTCATCGACCATGATGGAGGGGACAAGGAACCCGGGCATGTCCATGCCCTTGTCCATAGCTGAAGTAGCGTACTCTTTATTCCAGCATGCTTCATCCAACCCAGATCCAACTCCTGCACAAGAGTTCGATCCTCTTCTAGAGCCTATTTGGGCTCAAGGTTCTCTCACTAACACTGATTCGTTAGACTTAGTCTTGCCCTCTGATGAAGCAATAATTGAAGAAATGACTAGTCCAGACAAACCCTGGGATGATCTTCATCATAGATCATACTTTCTCCCAGAGTTAAGCAGAATCGAGGCTGGAGAATTCACCTTGACTATGACTGGAGATAGGTCTTGTCCTATTAATCCCTTAGCTACACATGAGGTCTATGTTGAGGGTAATATGAAAACCATCGCTGAAACCATACCAATCAATATCTCTAGAACCCTTGGCATTGTGGAAAATGTTTTCGTTGGAGCTGACTGCTCCTCGAGAGAGATTCAAATATACACAGATCTATTTAAATAATTTTGTGACGTTTTTTCCTGGTCTTACGAGGAAATGCCAGGCATCGATCCAAAAATAGTCAAACATGAAATCACAACTTATCCAGATGCCAAGCCTGTCCGGTAGAAAGCAACAACCATTAAGGTTGAAGTTGAGAAACTGCTAAAATCTAGCTTTATATATCCTATCCATTTGACCCAATGGGTGTCAAACCCCGTGTCGGTCAATAAAAAATAAGGCACGATTCGTGTATGTACAGACTTCTATGCTTTGAACAAGGCCTGTCTAAAAGATAATTTTCCCACACAATTCATCGACCAGATAATTGATGAATGTGTGGGTTGCGAGGCCTTCTCTTTCATGGACGGTTTTTTGGGATATAACCAAATACAAATCAAACCTGAAGACCAGCACAAAATGACATTCATCTGTCCATGGGGTACATTCACATATCGTAAGATGCATTTTGATCTCAAAAATGCTGGAGCGACCTTTTAGCGAGCCATGTCTTTTACTTTCCATGACCTCAAACATATAGTCGAGGACTATTTATATAATTTATCATCTTGATCTCACAAGAGAACAGATCATCCCACACACCTATGACTTATCTTTGAGCATTGTCACTACTTCTAGATTCTCTTGAATCCAAACAAGTGTAGCTTTTGCGTAACATTTGGACATTTGTTAGGTTTTATAGTATCAACAACGGGGATCATGGTTGATTCAGTTGCCTCCCGACATACAATCCTTCAACTTCAGAGTCTACAGGGCAAGGTGAAATTTTTAAGACATTTCATCACCAACTATGCTAAGATCACAAAGGGATTTATGTGCTTACTAAAGAAAGACGTTCCTTTTCATTGGGACGATGCCTCCCAATGCTCTTTCGATGCGTTGAAACATGCCCTCATGACTACCCCTCTGCTTCGACCACCAAACTATAACAAATATTTCTTATTATACTTGGCTGCAGTAGAGTCAACCATCAGCATGGCCTTAGTTCAGGAGGATAACCTGTTCTCAGAATATGTGATTTATTACCTGATCTGAGGCCTTGTAGGACTGGAAATCAATTATTCTCATATCGAAAAACTTATGTTGGCAGCATTTCATGCTCTTCAACGATTCTGTCATTATGTTCTGTTTCGCAAGACCACCGTCATTGTTGTTGTGAATCCATTCCAGTACATGTTGACACGATGTGTAATAGGTGGAAAGATCAGTATATGGATAGTCATCCTCCAAGAGTTTGACTTAGATTTCATTTCAACGAAATCCAAAAATTCGTTGGTCTTCGCAAGACTTATTTCGGAACTTTCGGTTGAGTCAGGTGATTTTGTGCCCGAAGAGTCGCCTATCACAGGAGATATGTTTTTTATGACCTCTTCGGATCCCTGGTATGGAGATATACTTATCTATCTCCAAACTTTGAAGTGCCCCACCTCTGCTTCTCATGATGAGTGTCGACGCATACACCATCAGGCTAAGAATTATCCCATACTCGATGATACATTGTATCGGAGAGGTGTAGGCTGCATCCTGTGTTGATGTCTCACTCACGAAGAAGTAGTTATCGTGCTTAACTATTTCCATACCGGAGCCTGTGGGAGTCATTTGTCTGGGTTGGCAACAACCCAAAATATTCTACGATCAGGTTAGTTCTGGCCGACACCAATCAAATATTGTATCGAATTGGTCAAGAAGTGCCACCCGTGCCAGATCTTCTCTTGGAAGATGAGGGAACATCCCACTCCCATGTTTCTTGTCATCACAGTTGGTCCCTTCACCAAGTGGGGGATTGATTACACTACATGCAACCCTCCTTCAGCAAGGGGGCACCGTTACATCATCGTAGCCATAGAATACTTCATGAAGTGGGTCAAATCTATGCCAACGTTTAAGGATGATGGAGAGACTACAACTCTCTTTTTATTCAACCAGATAATAGAAAGATTCGACGTCCCGAGGGAGATTGTCACTGACCATGGTAGTCACTTTCAGAACTAGATGATGACCGAGTTAACATCAAAGCTTGGGTTATGGAAAGAACATTTGTCACCCTACTACCCCCAAGAAAATGGTCAGGTGGACACTGTGAATAAATCTCTTAATACCATCCTACAACAAATGATCAACTCAGCCAAGTCAAATTGGAATTTGATGTTATACTCGTCATTCTGGGATTATCGAATGTCTATTAAGACTGCAACTAGTTTCTCACCTTTTCAACTCGTTTATGGGCTAGAAGCAGTCTTGCCTATTGAATGTCAGATCTCGTCCCTAAAGTTGGTAGTACAATTATTTCCAGACACTTTTCTACTTGAAGAGCGGTTATTATACCTTGAGAAACTCAATGAGCAGCATCGTGATGCAGCCCTACCCAATGAGGCTCACAAACATAAAGTCAAGTTTCAGTATGATAGGTTCATTCATCCTCAGATTTTCACTGAAGGCAACCTTTTTCTGGTCTATGACCAAGATAAGGACCCCCTGGGGGCAGGAAAATTCAAACTCATGTGGTTCGGACCTTTCATCATAAAAGAGGTTCTAAAAAAGGGTGCTTATCATCTGGTTGACTTTGAAGGGAATGATTTGGAAGAGCCTAGAAATGGACTCTACTTCAATAAGTATTACTCATAGGCAGGTCACCATGGGTAACCTTTTGTAACATATGTAGAGTCTTTGTACTATTACTTTCTAGTTTCTTTTAGTGTTATGGACGTGTCATTTTTTTATGTATCTTTCGTCACTATGGAAGATGTCAAGTGAATTCAAGGTTTTCATTGGGTACGCAGACGGTGCTAGCCGACACACTCAGAGGCTTGCCTTCGCAGCTTGGGTAATTTTTTCACCTCGAGGCCAGTTATTATCTTCCAGAGGTATATGCTTAGGTGACACCACAAATAATGTCACTGAGTATAGTGTAGTTATTGAGTTGCTTCGTGATGCCTTGTCATTTGGTATCTCTCATCTTCAGGTCTATCTCAATGCTCAGCTAGTTGTGTCTCAGTTAAATAGAGTCTACCGTGTTCATGATCTGACTTTACATCGATGATTCCTTAGGGTACGTCTCTTAGAATGAATCTTTGATTATATTACATATTTTCATGTTCCTAGGAGTTTAAACCAAATTACAGATACTCTAGCTATTCAAATTTTAGATTGGCATCTTGCACACATATGAAAGGACATACACATAAACATGTAAATACATTTTTTGCAAAAATGATCCATAAGCCACAAAAATACATAAAAATCCATATATAACATCATAGTCACCAGAGTACATAGGTGGATGCAAGCGCCTCAAAAATATGACCAATAACAAGTCACGGGGCTTATGCCCTTCAAAAATATATACAAGTAGTGCTCTTGGCATGTGAAAAGTCTAACTAAGGTCAGGACATGTGGGCCCTGTTGTACTGATCAACAATGTTTGCCAAATGCCGAAACAATCAGACCCACATCCATGGTGCCCCCACTACATGAGGCTGCATAGATGGTGGAAGGTCCTCAATATCTACCATAGGGACCATGCGAGTGAGTGCAGTAAAGTTCCGCTTGACTCATCTCAAGACCCTCTCTGCCTCCCTGGTTGGAAGATCTCCTGCTGCTGTTGGTCCCCCTGCAGCAGCAAGTGTGGCCCCTGGCTGAGGACGATCCCTGTTCTTGACAGAGTCCACTAGTCGCACTGGTCCCACATCTTCACATGACAAACACATATCTATAAAATACTCTGGTATAAAAAAAAAGTGATATATAACAAAAACAACATAAAAAATTACATATGTTTCACAAAAAAAAAACCAACAACAAAACATTGATGTAAACTTACCCATCTCTCCTCGCTCCTCACTAGGAGGTATTGGTATCTTAGGATCTCTCAAGAAATCAATCCCAGCATAGGGGTAATCCTCTATGATTGGGATCTGTCATGACAACCAAGTGAAGAAATCATCGTCGAAGGACTCATTGGTCCTTCCACCACGTTGTCGTGGTAGTAACACTACCCATATACAAACTGCAGGAAGAGAGGCTTGATGTCCTCATACCACTACTCGAGGATTGAAGCTCAGAACTCTTTCGAAGAAGAAAGAGCATAGAATGGTCCCAAACCCAAAGTTCCTCTGTGTTCGCGACCAAAAATTTGTCAACTGCCTCTTCATACAATCTAACAATGTTGTGCTCCAGTCAAATATTTGTGCATTTAAGCACTGGACTACACAGTTCATATGTGCACAGGATGCCTGATGTAGATCCATAGAACCAATAATCCACCCAATAAGTAACACAATCACCTGTAGTGATAAGTTATTAATCTTGCTTATGGAAACCTATGAGCTCGAGCGGTCTATACTAGCCTTACAATAAAGTCCTATCAATTCTGCTATGTTATGCAGCCCCGAGGGAAATGTCTAGAAGTTGTCTGGTTCCCCTATCTTGGAGAGGCCAGTCAAAAAAATATATCCTCTATCATGGGCACCAGTGACTTCCCCTCTAACATAAACGCCTCTACATCCAGATGCCAATAATCAACCAAGGCATTCAATAGCCTAGGTTGTGCCTGCATAAAAGGACATAAGAAGAACTTGAGCAACCCACATTACATCAAGGCAGCCACAACATTGGGTTATTCCTTGACCAACTCACTAACCTCCTCATGCTCTCTTTCTCTCCAGTGAACATACATCCTACAAAACACCAAGATTCAGGAGGGTTAACCCTTGTTTTTTTAACTTTTTTCATTCAATAAGGGGGTCCACGCGGGCTGTAATGCTGACAGTCATGTGTACACATGTGTAGTGTTTACTCTTCCCAAATGTACACGTGGCCTATCTTAAGACATCTCACGTGGACCTAGGGCCGACCTTTTGAAGGTTGATGCCCCCCCAAAACATGGAACCCAAAGAAAAAATAAAGATTTAAATTACAAGATAAGAGAGTTTGTACTTACTTTGTCCAGACAGATGGTCGTTTCGTCCACTGTAGCTCCCAAAATCAGCACTTTTATCAAAGTTTTTTTTTTGGCTCCAGAGTCAATTTCCAAATCAGCAATGGTGATAATGAGTTGTCAGCTTCTAATTTTAGACTTTTGGGCCTCTTTTTGTCACTTTTTTGGCTCCCCTTATCATTTTCTTTAAAACAAAAACTATTTAGAGTGATTCAGGAGTTGCATTGGAGGGGTTTGATCAGGTATCGGGACAATTTTTTGGAGTTTTGGGTAACTTTTAACGGTCCATGGAAAAATCTCAGATGATCAACTTGAGCATATAGGTTAGGTTTCTACCTTGAATTTTGTATCTCGTTGTCTTCATCCCTTTTCCATAGGATCGATCCCATCAGGTTGTGACATGGAACCATCATTTTTTCTTTAGAAGTGTCACGAGTTGGTGGTTGAGCTTACCAGAACATGGATGCCCTAGGTAGATCCTGGTTGCATTATGGTGTCCATGTTGTCTCTAATAACTGTAGGCTCAGGAGTCCTTGTTGTTTTTCCTGATTACGAGTTTGAGCCTCATTTGCATGATTCCTTTTCACTCTTGACCTCACCCTTAGGACTCCCAAAAGATATAATGGGTCTTCCTTTAAGCCCTTTTCAGACCCTCCAAACATGAAAAGATTGCCGAGTGATCTTGTGGCCTTTCAGGCTCGTTAAACTGAAATTTTAAGTCACGTATGTAAGGCGGTAGTTTACCCCTTTTTCAGTCTGGATGGTCAACTATACAAACAAAGGTATACTCTATCTAACTTCAGTTCTCTAGAAGAGTACTCTTAGATATCATTTTAACCCTTTTTCGGGCCTGAGGGACTAAATTTATGAAAAAGGAACCCCCACGGAGTCCATAGTTAAGCTCTTATCAGACTCCCTAAAATTGAAAAGATCATTGAGTGACCTTATTCTTTCACACTCGTTAAAATGGTCTAGAAGAACATTCCTGATGGAGTCCATAGTTAAGATTTTTTCAGACTCCTTAAAAATGAAAAAAATGGCAAAGTGATCTTGTCTTTATCACACTTGTTAAAATGGTTTTGAATAGACGTCTTGTCGGTGCTGTTTTACCCCCTTTTCGAATCGACTAGACTACCTTTGAAAAAGGTACCCCAATGGAGTCTCCTTTTACATTTTTTCAGACTCTCTAAATATGAAAAACCACCGATCTTACCTTCTCTAGGCTCATTAAACTTACATCGAAGGACATTACCATTGTGTGTTTTGTTAACCGCGTTTGCATACCTGCGTCTTTGGTCTAAATGCCAGCTCCATGTTGCTCTCAACTAAACCATCTGAAGCATACCTTATACACAATCCTTGTGGCACTATGCCTCTGTGTCTTAACACCTTTGGCCCCCGAAGGATTTTTCCTGAGTGTCATTGCTCTGAACATCAGTCTTTTCCTTGCACCTTGAACTTGTATGTTTGTAACACTCGTTCCTCCATTGTAACATAACATTATTTTATTCTTTTTTCCAAAATCATTGAAAAACACAAAAAAATCAAATATACCCCAAAAAGAGGAAGGGAAAAGTATTTTCTTTATTGATAGCACAATAAGTCACCCTTGGATAAAGCACATCTGTCAGTTTGTTCATCAAAATCTGGGATTTAATATGACTTTAGGAAGCTATTCTCGCTACATAGAGCTGTGCCCTCCTCCATTTGGTTATTCTTCCAAACATATGGAGAGTTTGCGTTGCCTCCTGCCTCGTAAACTTATGATTAATGCAATGATGCCTGAGTCTCATAATTTTTCGTGTTGTTGTCCAAGGGAAGTTTTTACCAAGCCTGAGTCATCCCCTCTGCAATTTGTCTATTGCCCTCATACCCGGACATCCTAAACGTCCAATCATGTATTTGTTCAAAATCAATGAAGCCTTCAGTCTGATCATTAAGATTCTCTAGTCCATGACCGACGAGCCATCGAAGACCTCTGGGTAGTGAAATCACCTAGGGAAAATCATGTGCCTATCATGATAGGCCTTATCTCTTTCCTTATGAACCTACTGGGTAGTATTTGAGGAGGTATCTAGCCTTTCCTTAGAACAGGAAGAGGATCAATGCATTGTGCCTCTCCAGAAACTGCAAGGTTGTTACAACATCAATGTCGATGAAGACGATGATCCAAGGAAGGTGAAAATTTTAGAAACAAAAGGCCAGAGAGATGTGGAAGGACCAGGAGTTGAGCTTCCATTCATTGGAAAGCCAATCAAAATCAAGAAAGTCAATATTGGAACAGAACAGACACCAAAGTTTGCAAAAGTTGGAGATTATTGGGATGCTTCTACCATTGATAAAATTACATAGTTAATGCATGGATATCATGACTTGTTTCCAACCTAGTTCACTGATATGAAGGGAATTAAGGGCCTATGGGAGATATGAGGATCCCTTTGAAACAAGATGAAAGACTAGTCAAACAAAGACCCTACAGACTAAACCCTAAATATAAGGAGAAAGTGAAGATTGAGCTTGACAAAATGCTGGAAGTAGGAATTATAGAACCTGTCGAAGAGTCAGAGTGGATAATCCCTATGGTGGCGCAAGACAAGAAAACATTAGAAATCAGGATATGCGTAGACCTTAGGAATCTAAATGATGTTTTTTTGCATGATCCCTTCCCTACACCATTCACTGACGAAGTGTTAGATAATGTGGGAGGCCAGAAAGTATATTCTTTTACAAATGGATTTTCAGGATACCATCAGATCTGGATTGCCAAGGAAGACCACCATAATACCACATTTTCAACAGAATGGGGAACCTACCAATATCCAGTGATGCCATTCGGATTGAAGAATTCCCCATCCATCGTTTCCAGGGTGGTGGTCAAAGCATTCAAGGAATTTATGTATAAATTTTTAAAAGCATACTTTGATGATTGGACTGTTTTTAGCTTATTGAAAAATCACATTAAATGTCTAAGGCTAATGTTGGATAAATGCAAGAAGTGTATAATTGATTTGAACCTGAAGAAATGTATTTTCTTTTCACCATTTTTCGTGTTGTTAGGTCATATTGTATGCAATAAAGGATTGTTGGTAGATCCATCCAAGATTGTCATTATATTTGATTTACCCCCTCCTACGGAATTCAAACAGCTGCGCACTGCGTTGGGACACACAGGCTACTTCAGAAAGTTAATTAAGGGATATTCTCATATTACAGCACCCATGGAGAAGCTATTGAAGAAGGATTGTCAGTTTAGTTGGATAGAAGAATTCTAACAGAGCTTCGAAACACTGAAACAAAAAATGGTTACTGCACCCATTCTGGTTTTCCCAAATTGGACCAAGGAGTTTCACGTGCATGTCGATGCATCTTCCATTTCTTTAGGAGTTGTTTTAGCATAGCCGAGAGAAGGAGACACTGACCACCCATTAGCCTTTGCTAGCAGGAATCTATCTACAACCGATATTATATATACCACTACTGAAAGAGAGGGATTAGCCATGGTGTATGCACTACAGAACTTTCACCACTATTTGTTGGGAGGACACTTTAAAATGTTTATTGATCACTCCGCGTTGAAGTACCTAGTCAACAAGCCAATTTTGGGGGGAAGGATATGCAGATGGTTGCTGCTATTTCAAGAATATGATTTTGAGATCATAGTAAATCCAGTGAGAATGAACCAAGGTCCTAACCACTTATCAAGGTTGGAACATGGAGAAGATCCGACTAGTTTAGAAGATGCACTACCGAATGCAAATCTACTATCCATTAGATAGATCAATGACCACTTCATAGAGATAGTCCAGTTCCTATCAACAGGAATGACACCCAGTAAGTACAGAATTCCTCATAAGAAACAGTAGTGGTGCACACTGCAGATTTCTCACTTATCGTCGGACATCTATACAAGATGGGACTTGATGAGATATTGAGAAGGTGTGTTATGGAGGAAAAACAACCATTAATCCTTGCGGAAGCTCATGAAGGCATCACAGGAGGACATTATGAATGTAAATAAACTATGCAGAAGGTTCTTAGAGTTGGCCTTTGGTGGCCTACTTTACACAGATATGCTAAAGACTATTCCAGAGCCTGCGATGTATGCCAGAGAGTTGGGAAACCATACAGAAGAGACAAAATTCCATTAGAACCATAGTTGAACCTACAAGCATTTGAGAAATGGGCCATTGACTTTGTTGGACCTATAAATCCACCAGGAAATCATACAGGAGAAAGGTACATAATTACAACAACATAATATTTGACTAGATGGGTCGAAGCAAGAGAAGTCAAGGATTGTAGTGCAACTACATTTGCGCGCTTCATATTTGATGACATCATAAATAGGTTTGGATGCCCAAATATTCTTATGAGTAATCAAGGAACACATTTCATCAATAAGACAGTTGAATCCTTGACTAAAGAATTTACAATGCACCATCAGAAGAGCATACCATCCTCAAGCAAATGGGACAGTTGAAGCATTCAACAGGATCTTGGAGACAACACTAACCAAGATTTGTCGTGTGAATAGAGATGATTGGGATTTAAGAGTACCAGTAGTGCTATGGGCCTATAGAACCAATTGCAAGAAGCTAACAATGCAGACCCCCTTCAAGTTGGTATATGGTCTTGAAGTTGTTGTTCCAATGGAATATCTGGTACCAAGCTTGAGAATTGTTGCCTTTACAGATATGGATGACCTCGGCGTTGTTCAAGAGAGGCTTGCACAATTGGTTGAATTGTAAGAATAAATATTCATTGCAGGATTCCAACAGCAGGTTCAGAAGGAAAGAGAGAAGGCCTATCATGATAGGCACATCAAGAAGAAGGCATTCAAACAAGGTGATTGTTGTGAGTGGGAAATCCCTCTACGGACTAACACATGGGTAGTGAAATCACTTGGGGGAAATCATGTGCCTATCATGATAGGCCTTATCTCTTTCCTTCTAAACCTGTTGCTGGAATCCTACAATGAATATTTCTTCTTACAATTCAACCAACTGTGCAAGCCTCTCTTGAACAATGCCAGGGTCATCCATATTTGTA